>WBNQ01042855.1:0-39317 GCA_013401375.1 Spizella passerina | reverse complement strand
TGTGAACACCATCACACCCCATCAGGGATTATCCAGTTCTGATAAGTGCTGCACAGCAGTTCAAAATTCCCAAGTAATATCAGAAGGAAACAAAATTAGCAATACAAATCAAATGCTTCAGAAATGTGTGATGAGCCCAAGCAACATCCCTGCTCCACCAGAAAGTTTGGAAGGGGATAGCTTTCTATGGCTTTCATCTCTGGTGTCTTGTTCCACTAAAGGCCAGGGTTTTATGGGATTTTTGTGAAAAAACAAAGCTTTCCTGTGTTGCCCACAAGTGAATTAATTAATTCATTTTTTATACAGCTAAAATCTTCATTTTTGGCACTCCATCCTGCAAAATAGACCAATGCAGAACACANATTAATTATTTAAAACTTTTTTTTAACCTACTTTTGCAAAAGAAGCCTGTATTTCTGAATGTTAAAAAAATACAAAGCAAACACCTTTTTATTTCTGAAGCCCAAACATCTGAATCTCAGCAATAATTAATACATGGAAGTGTATATAACACAAAAGATCATTATCACAGGATCTAAAGTGAGTGAACATATGGTGGGTAAGCCAAATAGCACAGAAACAGTATGAATAACAGCACCAAGTCATTAGGTAAACAGGGAGGAAAGGAAGGTAACATTGCATGAAATAACTGGTGACAGGATAGCATTTGTGAGCTGAGTTTATGTTTAATGATGTTTCTTTTCCATGGAGCAATTGAGGGTAACATATGATGCCAGTGATGTGGACATAATTTGGGTGCACTTTTCTAATTAAGTAAAATGGCCTTGAAAACAATGGTGAGAAGATCACAAAGTCAAATGCTGCTCTTTAGATTCAGACTTAGAGTTCAGGACCATCCAAGGCATAGAGAAGGTTGATGTGCTGTCCTCCCCATCACCCCACCCTTGGATGCTTGCTGTATCCAAGCAAATGTCCCACAGAGCTATGAAAAATGGCCCACAGAGCTCATTAAAGCCTTGCAGTACTCACCAGGACACCCAAGATCACAGAGTCACAACAGCATGCTGCAGACTGATGTTGTAATTGACAGAGCTGCCCTAACACAAGTGCATTGCTCCAGGATTCTGGGCACACTGAATTTGGGGAGCTCAGGAGCTGGGCAATGCATTGCTGAAGTATAGGATGACATTACAGTGAAAGGATCCTGAAGCATTAGAATATATCAAACACTTTGGATAGTAACCCTCTCAAATTTTAATCTGGCACATGGTCAACTATGACTGCCAGCTGTGAGGAGGAGGAGGGAAAGGACTGATATCAGTAGAAAGGGTGCTGCTTAGAATTGTTTCTTGAGAGATAGAAATAGCACGAAGCTGATGGGAGCAGCTCCAGGGAGAAATAACATTCCCTAGTGAAATCCAACAGAAATAGCCTCAGCAGTTTCACCATGTCACAGAGTGAATGGTGACAGTGCACAGAGGGTATTTCTATGCAGAAAATTGCTGAGAAGCAGTAGGAGCAGGAGACATGTTACAAGATCAACATGACAAAGTGAGCAATTAGGCTTTCATGGAACTGAGGACAGAATTTTTCTGCACTCTGTCATCAGCTCTCAGGGCTGAGGCTGATGCTCATGACCTTACAGAGGCTGATCACAACAGGCCATGCTGGGTCAGGACCTATTGAGTTGCTTCCTTCAGTGGAGGTGATGGAGTTCATTTCAAATGTAGCTACTCTGAGGCATTAAACAAATAAAACATAGTATGCATTAAAATAACATTATTAAGGTTCAAAGGTTGCAGAGTCAAACATTCAAAAGCTGCTTCTGCAGCCTTAATTCAGTCCCCATTGTGTGTTTTCTCCATCTTCCCATGACTCTCCCTAATGCTTCTACACCAAAAATTTGCCTTATAGTAAATTTTGTTCACTCTATCACAAGAGCTTGTAGAAAATATTACATGTACAGTATGGATGAGCTTATACAGGAACTATCTGTTCACCATTTGTTTGATATTTATAGTTCAATATGCGGTCCCAAGATATATTTGCTGAACAATATGCAAACTGCTCAAACTTAATCCCTGCCTTTTTTACTCAACTAGTGTAAGAGTACCTTAGGTGTCTCAGTGAGGCACCCAAATTCAGAGATTATGCTCTTCATGGCAATAGAAAGACTAAATCCAGCTACAGGGAGATAGAAGTAGGGACTTGCCATTTAGTTCTGAACCCAGAAAGCCTCCTCAGTAAAGAGATACATAAACGGGGAAAAAATTGCCTTAACTTCAATTAAAAAAATCTGAAATCACTGAGAAAGTAAGTCTACTACCACTCAAATGGGCACTGGTATATTCCTTTCCCTGTTCAGCTTTATTTTTGCCACAACTAGCACCAATATAAGTGTTGCCATATGTTTACTGCTATCAGAAACTCCATCGTAAGCCAGTAAACAAGCCAGACATTGCCATAGTTATAACTTAATTGCATCCTCTGGGAAGGGAGCTGTCATCAGGTCAGGTTTTCTGAAGTCACAGAATTAACAAATTTCTATCATTAAACCTTTCTTAACACAACCAGTGTTTGAACAGAAAACCCATTGGCAAAAGCTACAGATACTGGTGAAAGCAGCTATGAACATTCACTAAATCATGATTTTTCCAATATGTGATTGAGTTCCTGACTGGGCTTTTTGTTGGAGGTTTTATACCACTTTCTCTGACATTCTTGGGTCAAATATGTCTCTTATATACAAAAAAAAAAATTTCCAGGGTTGAACTGTGGCCAGCTGGACACTTCTGAATTCTTACCTCAGACCCCATGGTATGTTTGGGAACAAGTCTGGCAGCTCTGGTAACTAAAATGGCCTTAAATTTTATTTAGTCCATGAACCCAAATAAACAATAGCTGAGAATAACTTGTAGGCAAAAATATTTGGTCACAATAATTTTGTAACACAACAAAAAACAAAACAACAGGAAAACCAAAAGCTGAAAGAGAAGACATGTTAATGGTTATAAATAAAAGCATCTTTGTCAAAAGATTTTATTAAATGACTATCTACTTAAGCCATTTTTTCCTTCTGATTTATAATATTGTGATATCATCCCTCTGGAAGAGCAGAGCTTGGAAACTTATGCCTTAGAACCTTGATTTAAAGGAGCTTTTGCCTCCTTCCAGTGCAACTAAAGGCTCCAGGAATTAGGCACCTATTTTTAGCACTATGAAAGCTGATAATTAACCTCAAGAAGTTCAACAAGGCCAAATGCAAGGTGCTGCACGTGGGTCAGAACAATTCCCAATGGCAATACACACTGGGGGATGAAGGGATTGAGAGCAGCCCTGGGGAGAAGGGCTTGGGCACTGGGGGATGGAGAGCTGGACATAAGCTAGCCATGTGCACTCACAGAAAGCCAAAAATGTCCTGGGCTGCATCACAAGCAGTGGGGACAGCTGAGAGAGGGGATTCTGCTCCTCTGCTCTGCTCTGGTGAGACCCCAGCTGGAGTGCTGCATCCAGCTCTGGCCACCAGCACAAGAAAGACATGGACATGGTAGATACATGTTAGACATGTATGTCCACAGGGGATCATTAAAACTATTAAAATATAGTTTTAATATAATATATATCATAAAATAATAAATCAAGGGCTGGAACACCTCCTGTGAAAACAGGCTAAGAGAGTTGGGACTGTTCAGCCTGGAGAAGAGAAGGGTCTGGCAGATCTCACCCCACCCCAGACAAACTCCATGGTAAAAGAGGTGGGAGAAGATGTTTTTCTGCCAGTCACAGCAACAGTCACTTCATTTTCTATATCACATCCCACTCTGATACACAAAATTTGTTCTCAGTTCTTTATGANCATGGAGTCAACATTCTCATCTCTTCCCTCATCCTAAGACCCCTGCAAACACCGTCACACTATGAGGGCAGCAATATTCTGTCACAGGTTTCCCAGAGAGGTGGTAGATGCCCCAAATATGGAATTGTTTAAGGACAGATTGAATGGACCTTTGAGCAACCTGACCAAGTGGGAGGTGCCCCTGCACATGGCAGGGAAGTTGGACTAGATGATCTTTAAATGCCCCTTCCAACCCAAATTATTTTATTATTATTATTATTATTATTAACTACATTGTTCAGCATATCAAATCTTAATCTCTGTAAATACAGCACTCTGTAGTCTTCTTAATGACCTTTTTTCTTACAGGTAATAACCTTTGTTTATTCTATCATACTTAGATACATCAACTATTTATTTTAGTTTTTATTAGGATTTCTTATTTATGAGTTAGCACCTTTCAGATTTACGTGATCACCACACTCACTGGGATATTGCACTAACATTGTTCCCTCCAAATTTCTCTTATCTGGGCCAGCCATGGTCTTTAGGAGCTCAGTCTTGGTCCCCAGTTGCCTTTAGGGCTGGGAACTCTGCCATTCAGAGTTCCACAGGCTTACAGCTCCAGGGTCACTGGAGCTGAAAAAGTCCTGCCAAGGGGAGTTTGGCATTTTGCTCCCTACCCCAGTCTGGGCCACCCACAATGCTGGGACCTCAACCTCAGCCTTCAAGCACCCTCAGGATCAGGGTTCAGAGATCCCCAAGGCTTACCACTTTAAAACTTAAGGGAAAAAATAAGTCAAATACCATAAATTCCAAAACTGATGAATGTTTATGGGATTTCCACTAAATAAAATGCCTTTTGCTTCCGAGGCAAAATATTTTCAGGATTATTTTATTAAGTCTTTACAAATTTTACCCTATCTTATTCTTTATTTTTCCTTTGGGAAATTGACTCAAGCTGTCAAAAAAAATTTTAAAATTTCAGAAGCAAAAACGAGAAATAAAACAGAAAAAATGAGGAAGCAACAAGGAAAAACAAAACATTAGACACTCACTTTCATGGCACTGAATCTGTGTGAATTACAGATTATATTTCAGTTCTTGGACTACTTTCCTCCTTTGGCCTTGACTTTGGCAAAACCCACAAACTTCCCAAGTTCTCTTCCTTCCATGCTGTGATGGGCTTCTCTACCACCTCCAGCCCCACCATCTGCAGCAGCAGCAGGACAATGCACAGATGTGCCCCAAATCTTTTCATAGGTATCCTGCCCTAAAGACTTAATATCACAAAGAAGTTCCAGCCTGAACAATAGCACACCTGTCATTTGGGTGAAAACCTGTAGGAACAGGTTTTGCACTTTTTGATGGTAAACTGATGTCCCTCTGTATTTTTTGTTGTTGATGGTAGTGGTTGGTTTTCTATTTTCTCTGCTCATTTTTTCTTCCTTTAACTTCAGGATCTTGAGTTTATTTGGTGTGTTCTACCTGCAGAGGGCTAGAGGTAGCTTCGTTTCTTCCATAAATCACCATTAAAAGTCATTTCAGAGAAAGAGCTGAGGGAATATTGGACTTGGGAAATTTACTGAGAGGGAACCAATTAGATGAGATAAAATGGAAAAATGCCTTAGCTCGCTGATCAAATTAAGATTTTCTTTAATTGTTTCATTTAAATAAAGATATTTAGTTAATTTTGTAGTTATATAAGTCTTGTGCAAAATCATTTGGATTTTATTTCACCTCTTGCAGAAATAGAGCATGGAGTGAAGTATTGAAATTAAATGTTACACATATTCCAAAAGATACTCCTCCAATTTATTTTCTTTTTCAGCAAAATGCTCAAAGCACTTTGAAAATTTAATCCAATTGTGATAACTGCCTCAGTACTGCCTTTGCATTTATTACCAGTGCTAACATTTTAGATTTAAAATCAAACCACTGTTTAGCTGGCTCAAATTTACTGCTTTATTTATGTGGAATATTTAGAAGGATTAGGACTAGATCCTACCTGGAACAGAATCAGATATGAAAACCCTTTCTGAAGGGAAATATCTATGTCCTCATTGTTTCTCGGAGCAGAGACCTTGCTCTGACAAGGGCTGAGTTATTAACAATTTTCAACTCATGATGTGTTAACAGCAAGCATGCAGCTCCTCTCTGGCCATCTAATCCTTGTGAAGCAAAAAGAAAAATCCTTCTTATCTGGGTTTGCATAAGTTTGAATATTAAGTTTAAATAAAGATTGTATCTGATAGCACCTACCTTAACATTTTGACTTTGAAAAACCTAACAGTTTATGGCTGATTTTTCAAGCAACTTTTGCTTACACAGCCCTGGAGCTGAGCCAGTCTTAGAGTGCACCAACAACTGTCTTGTCCCAGAATAGCAGTAATGGTAATTTAACTATTTGAAAGTCAATTTTTTAAAATGTTTTGCTAGAAGAAATCAGGATAAAGAGGCTAAACAACTAATCTTAGAGACATTTTGTCCTGTCAAATGCCAGTTTGAAGAGGTGGTTTACAGTATCCCTCTTGTTTTTAAACAAGTATCAGAAGTTAGAGCAAAAAAGGTTTGGTTGCTCTATGGGAATGGGATTTTTGGATTTGGTTGGGTCTAAAGGGGATGGGATTTTTGGGTTTTGTAGGCTCAATATAGGCTGACAAACTGTAAAAAAAAGTTTTAGAGCAGTTCTTTTTTTTTTTTTAATGAATTGAATGTTGAGTCACTGCTGTAATTAGATAATAGGATAACAGAGAACAAGAAATTTAAAAGATCTATTGCTTGTATCAGTCCAGGAAGTTATATGCATTCTGTCTTCCTGTTCCAGTCTTATGTTTTTAAATTTTAAGGCTGCTATATATAATGATGATAGAGAGTCTTGCAATAGAGTCACTTTTTAAAGCATGAAATGGTGTTTGAACTGCTTTGGTGCATAATTTGGCTAAAACAGAAGAAAAGGAAAAAAAGAAAATAATAATAAAATCAATTATATCAAGTTGCCTAAAAATATCATGCAGCAAAAGAAGAAAGGCATGTGAGGAAGCAGGCAGAAACTCTAAAAGGGTGAACTAGCATAGTGAAAAAGCACAAACACAGAAACTGGAGGGTAGTCAGGGAACAGCAAATTCAAAATCTGAAAGAGCACTGATGCTTAATTTCTACAGCCTGGACAGGCTTAGCAAAGTAATCTGTTAGTGAAGAATGGTGTTACTGATGTTAAGGGAAATGCGAAAATAAAAATTAAGTGAGAAACTGATCTGGGCAAAGGGGCATGGCTATTTCTGTTCCATGAGCTAGAAACAAATGTTCCCTTTCTGCTCTGATAGACTCTCACTGATGTGATGGCGTTGATTTTCCTCTTCACACTTAACCATGGCTAATTTGTGCCTGTTTATCCTTGTACCAGCATTATTCATTAGCTAAAATGTGTCTTCTCTCTTCTGTCTGCTCTTACAATTTTAGAGGGTGAGCTTACACCTTATCTACCTCCAGCTCGTAAAAGCAAAGAACATTTAGTCCCAGCCACCCTGCTTAGCCCTGGTTCCAGTCTGGATTTATTTGTTTCACAAGGTTGGCCAGAAGGGTATTCCATAAACAGGATGGGCTCTCACAGGGTATGTATTCATGGGCATGTAAGAAACAGGGCTCAAAATCACAGTTTTTCACATTCAGCCCAGAGTCAAGTGCTTTACAGGATCACAGAATAATTTAAATTGGAAAAGAATTCTAAGATCATTGAGTCCAACAATCAATGTGGCACCACCATATTCACCACTGAAGTGTGTCCCTGAGTGCCACATCTGCAATTTTTTGAACACTTCCAAGAATGGCAATTTCAGCCCCTCCTTGACCATCCTTTCAGTGAAGAAATTTTTCCTAATATTAATTCTAAACTTCCCTGAAGGAAACTATGCAGAGGAACAGAAAACAAAATATAAAAGCAATACAGGGGAACACAACCTTATTACAGGATCATATTTGGTTATCTTGTAGCAATGTAATAATAATGAATCATAGTAATTCTGAAAACAACCAACATGAGCAGCAAGTAATTTTTTCCTATTAGTCCTAAAGTCATAATCTTCTTACTCTGTTATTGCCATCATCATTCATATTTTTCATCCTGCTTGATGTTTGACCCTCCCCTATATTGGCAATTCCTTTGCGTCATCATTAAATTTTAACAAGTCAACCACATACCATGAGCCAAGATTACTGATGTAAATTTTAGATGAAATAAGTCTCTAATCTACGTTTCAAGACAATTTTCTAATCAACAGTTTGCTTCAACATTTCTCTTTTTCTCTTTTAAGTCTATTCCTTACTCATTTTAAAACTCTTGTGCTAATCCCTGATTTTTCTATTTAGCTAATAATTTTCCTTGTGGAATTGTATCAGATGCATTGTAAAAGTCTAAGTAGATTAGATGTATTTCATTTCCTTTGTCCAGAAAATCAAAGTAAAGTAGAATCTTAATCCAGTGCAATGAAGTAAGCCTTTGTAAATCCATGTTGTACTTTATCACTTTTTTTTCTGTCTTAAATTACCTTCAAAATCTAGAATCTATAGAAATCAGGCCAGAAACACAAACAAATTTTTTTTTTTTTTTGCTTAAGGGCCATGTCATAACTGTGACATAATCATAATCATCTTTTTTCCTAACCTTATTGCATGATGCTTCTGCTTCTCTCCTTTGTGAAAGCAGTGAAACTTCTGGTGCTTGTTTTAAATCAGTGATAGTTTTGGCAATTGTTACTTTATTCTTCAACTTTTTGACCTCAGCAACGCTGCTTTTTCTGAGCATGTTTTGCTAACTTCTAGCATCTCGTTTCGTACAGAAATATTAAGAAGAGATTAATTAACCATCTCTAGTTGGCAGGAAGGTCCAAGACACAGGATTATTTTCTAGATTATTTGCATCTTCATCTGCTGAGCTAGATACAAACAGAAGAAAACTTTGCTTTTGGGAAGCTGGACCCCTAGTGTACATAAGGCTGCAGCCAAATTTCTAGACCCATTCTTATCTCCAGATAAAGAGGTTCAAAGATATCTGGTGACCAGTTAAAGACCTGGAATGATGGCCACTTCATTTCTTAGACATAACAATATGCTTTGTATATTTATGAGAGAACATACAATCTGCTGTTTCTTCTTGAAAACTCTTTGGTCTCATTTCTCCTCCCCAGACATCTGCAGAGGCACACCTTCTTCCTATAAACCCTCTCTTCAAAACTTAACATCTTTGGAATTATCCCCTTCTTCTTGCCACATCAAAAATTAATTCCTACTTTCCATTTACTTTATTTATACTCTCAAAAATTCTTTCAGCTGCTAAGAAACCACTTTGCATCTACATGAAAACATGTTTCCTCTTGGACTGAAACACCTGAGGCAAGGCCACTCTTCCCACCTGACCACAGAGTAAGGGGTGGTTCACTTTCTAGTGCAACAGATAAAGGAATAGATGAAAAAGAAGAAAGTATATATAATAAAAATAAGACTTCTTCATATCATTAAAATTTAGAAAAAATCAGTCATGAGGAACTATAATGAGGAATTAATTAAATGACTTTTTATAACAAGAACAATGGAAATGATCTGCCTCCTGCACAGAGACAGTTTCACTTGTTGCAAAAGGTGTTACTAAATCAGACTCCCAAAACAGCAACTGTGAAACAAATCCAAAGAGGATTTGCTGCAAGGAACTGCCACAGGATCCAGTGAAATGCCAACTTATCCCACAGGTGGAAAGAGGGCAATGATGCTCTCCTAAACAGAGAATAAAGCATAATCTTCATACCCACAGTTTTCAGACAGAATGTTCAATGTGAGAAATAATAAACTATCATTTGTTGGTTTAATGTAGTAAACATTTTGATATCATAAATTTACTGCTGATGATTGCTTCCACAGATTTTTGGGCAACATGTGCCAGTTTTCACTCTGCAAAGTTATATTGAGCTGTATCCATCCTCTAGTACTCCGATCCTTAATATTTATGCCATCTCCTAGCTTGTTTTGATGTGTGAGCTGAAATATTAACCCTTAAAGCTGCTGTACTGGAAGTAGCTTTCATTCAAATAAACTTACATCACACAGCCACCTTACTTTCTCTTTGAAACATAAATTTTCTATTACACATTTAACAATAGAGTTATTAAAAAACAAGCTCATTTTTTTTCCTGTTAAGCAGATTTCACAGAATGAAACCATATTAGAAAATGAGATGAAACATGAAATGGATTGATGATATTTTAGCAACACAGAGTATTACAATAATGAGTTTTCATTTTTCACTGTTACCATTATAGCCTTGGTATTTAGGGGGTCACAGTTGAGTAACTGTAGATTGTATTGGAATGAAACTATAGCTTAGAATTTCTGGGTTACCAAAAGTTTTACAAAACAAGCTATGGGAAGATTTTTTTTTCATTTATTTTTTACTGGTTGTACATATTCTTCTTCATTCCTTTTGGTTGTTTTAAAAAAAATACAGTTTTTTTTTTAATACAAAATGTTCTTTGCAAAAATTTCTACATTTCTGGATATTTCATAAGCATTTTGTTTGAAACATTGAAGATTTTTCCAGTTCAAAAGAGAAAAATAGCTACCAAACAGATGCACTAGCTATTTCGAAATAATCCCTCCTGCTACACCAACAGAAAACTGCACTGTTGATTGCCACTGCTTAATATTGTTTCCCACACATTTAGAAAGCCATGATTTTCAGAGTGAAATATCCAGGACAGTTCACTGAAATGAGGCTTGGCATCCAGATTGCCTGCCTGGCTGTAATCACCCTTCGAGTTATTGAGCTTGTAAATCACATATCAAAACATGGGAATACATCAATTAATGTTCTACTGGAAACAAATCAAGGACAATCCTACAGTGTGACATTCTGCCAGTTTTTATTTTCAATAGACATGGGGAAGGAGCTGAAATGTTTAGTCACAGCCTCTATTTACCCAATCTGTCTTATATACTATTGCATAATGCTATCACAATATTAATATGCAAATTGCCTCTCAAATAAAAGCCATGCTTTCCCTGTTGATTTTCAGCACAGCTTCTGTTACAAAGGAAAATACTTAGCACTTATATTCCTTTTTAATCTTCAAAACTCCTTTAGAATGTTTTAATTAATCTTTTCCCTTTCAATTTTTGACCCTGCATTAGGTTTTCTGCCTCCTTTACCCCTGTTCTCTCAAGGTTATGTCTTCCACTTGATGTCTCCCATAGACTTCTCATATTTAAAAAAATATGAGAATATCCTCATCCCTTTTCATGCCTAAAAAACAGACCTCAGGAGACTGGCCAGAGGAAAGGCATAGTCAAGGGCAAAGGAAGTTTCCAAAGGGAAAAAGGAACAGAGAAACTCTGTTTCCAGGGATTACTGATCAAACCTGGCACAGCTGCTGCATTTTGTTAGCAGGCACCTCAGGCTGGTCTCAGCCAGTCTCTGGAGGGTGGTGGTGACAGGACACAGGGCAGGCTGGGCTCAGCTGGCCCCAGGGACAGAGCCTGGGCAGCCAGGCCAAGGCAGCAGGTGAGGAAACAGCAGCAGCCCCTTACAGAGAGCAGCCTCCTCTCAAAGAGGATTTCTGCTGCAAAGCGTCGCGTGGGAGGCAGAACATGCTCAGGTCCTATGAGGATTTCAAAACACTGACTTGTGTTATAAAAGCAAAACTCTCAGTCCAGATTTCTCCTCTAAGACATTGAGATCCTTCTCTTTTTTATTACTCTATTTTAATGATTAACTCATTGATTATACCCTGAGTTATTTTTATTTACTGTGTGCTTTATGTAGATGTTTTGATGACAATTTCAAACCCTGGGGTACTAATGCACACCACCTGAAATGCTGTGTGTCCTTCTGAAGATCAGTCACAAAATGGGCATCAATCTGACCTGCTTAAACTGTAAACCTAGGATTTTATCAGTGCATGGGACAAATGCAAAACTTCAAAAACTTATATTTCACTCCCACAGAACAGACAGGTGCACATGGCACTCAGTAGTGAGCTTCCATGGAAAAGAAAAATTCTTGTGGAACTCCTGGAGTCAGTCATCTGTATTTCAAATTGGATGAAATGTTTATTGTACTCAAGGGAGGAAGAACTGGACATTTAAAGTCATGTTTTCTGTCATAGCTATTGATGGAAATAAGTTCAGATTGTTATACTTTTCATATGATAATTTTAAGTTAGAATGTGATAAATGCTACACCTTAAAAGGAAATATTTCTGTTATTTCAGTGTATCATCTTGAAATATCAAAATAAATCTTACTTTTTCTCCACTCTGGTAATTTCAAGAAACAATAACTTTAATTTATCAGTAATATGCAAAATGAATCTTTATTTTCACTTTATTTTCTGATATGTGTAGGGAGTAAATATTAAACTATCCACATCTCCAGTTACCAGGATAGTCTGCCTGTTTTTAGAATACTTCTTAACCAAAAGCATGTATTGAATGAACAGAGAATTTAGAGATGACTTAAAGTTAACAGATAATTGGTGTGTTAGCTGATGCACTACATAGTTTGCTCTGTTCTGTAAATATGTTGGGCAATGGATGTAAAAAACTGCATTTCAAATGCAGGTTACACAGCTGTGGGTAGTTTATAATTCACATACAATATTAAATTTATTAAGTCTTCAGAGATGTATGTCTTAAGCCTTTTAGTCCTAGGCCAGCATCATTGGCAGTGTGCTTGCATCTAGTAAATCTGTGATACTGGACACAGACACAGATCTGTGTTTGCTTGCACTGCATGCACTCTCACTTCACTGCACTTTCTAGATTGTGCCAAAGATCACAAAGTTAAAAGTATCCATGAGAGCAGATTGTTAACTTCAGTAATTGATCATTTAAGTAGCTAGATATCTTCTGAAAGCATTCATGTTCCCCTGTGTCATTACTTTTTGTTTATCTGATACTTCTTGCACTTCTTAGGGTTTGGGTATTTATACATATACATACATATATATTTATATAGGTGTATATAGTCAGATTGCCTTTGTCCTCCTTGTAGGGAGAAAAAACCCAACAAACAAAACAACTACTCAACTTCCCTTCACACCCTCTAAAAAAAATCAGAGTTACTATAGAAACAGCTATTAAACAGAGAGTAGCAGTGATTAATAACATCTGCAAGTGCAATATGAAGTCTACAACACAATTAATTCCAACATTTGGAGTGGTTTGTGCAGAGCTGCCCTTTGTTGCTTTGCATGGAATGGCAGACTGTACAGTCCCAATTATAACAAGGGGCCTTAACATTACCATAGTGATATATTATGGCTTCTGAAATAGTTTGGACTGTTGAGGCATTAACCCATATAAATAAATTACATCATTATTATATAGCTTAATGGCACATGATTCCAGAAAGAATTAGACCCATATTGATACTGTGGGCAAATGCAAACATTTTACTTTATCCTTTCAAACACAGCAACATAAAAATCTCACTTGCTGCTGAAATGAGAGCAGGAGCTTGAAATGTAACTTTTTAAATCCATTCCTTCATTTGAATTCTAGAGACATGGGCAGATCAGATGTGGAAGTTTACCTATAGATGCTTTTATCTTTTGACTTTTCACTTTAAAAGTCAAAATGGAATTTTTTAAGAACAGCCAATTAAAGATTTTTAATAAATCATGAAAGAGATGAGAGAACTTACATGTCTTCAGGCTTTATTGAAGAAAGAATATTATAAATATTTATTTGTTATTTTATTATTTCTTAAGGCTACTTGGCATAAAGTCTACCATCCATTCCACCAGCTTCCCTCATTAGAAACTATTAGCATACAAAAGATTCAAATGTTCCTTACATAATTTTTGCAGCTGGTGTAAAATGTGTAGTAGAAGCTGTCTTACCAGATTGGGGTGTGCTGTGTTATAGAGGAGGGAGCTCTGCCTTCTCCCTGAACTCAGGGCTTGGGTGTTGCGCTCCTTTGGGAGCTCTGTGCCCTTTGTCACCTGAGCTGATCTCAGCTCTGCTGAGGGGCAGGGCACAGCAGATGGGCCTGACCCGGCCAGCGGGGCCACCTGGCTCTGATCCAGCACAGGGCAAAGCCTCTGCTCTGCTCCCCTGGCACAACAGAGACTTGGCTTCCTCCTGACACTCTTTTTGCCATCTTTTACAACTAAACAGACAAGTGCGCTTGTGTAGACCACACCTCTCGTGGTGAGCTCATGTGACACTGTTGGAAGAGACGAGTGTTGGCTCCATGTTCAGAAGGCTTGGTTTATTATTTTAGGATATATATTACATTATAACTATACTAAAGAATAGAGGGAAAATTTCATCTCAGAAGGCTAGCTAAGAATAGAAAATAATGAATAACAAAGGTCTGTGGCTTGGACAGAGAGTCCAAGCTAACTGGGCTGTGGTTGGCCATTAATTGGAAACATCCAAGATGGCCCAATCACAGACACACCTGTTGCATTCCACACCAGCAGATAATCATTGTTTACATTTTGTTGCTGAAACCTCTCAGCTTCTCAGCAGGAAAAAATCCTAAGAAATGGATTTTCATAAAAGATGTCTGCGACAAGCTCGTTCCTCTTTTTCCTCTTCGTTACCTCTCCTACTTACTGGAATGTCTTCCTTATCTGCACACAATTTTTCTTCCCTTTACTGTCTCATCTTCCTAATGATTTTTTTCCTCCTCATCCCTGTTTTCCTGATTCACTTTACGCTTTTCTCACCTATTTCCTTTTAAAAAATTTCTTTTCCTTGTATGATACGTAATGAAGACAATATGCATGTCTTTATTTCCACATGCATAACCTTCCTTCTTGATATTTACCTTCCTGTTATTTTCTTATTTTTGCTCTATAATCATTCATTCTTACTTTTTCTCTATCCCCCTGCCCAATATTCCTTCTAGGTTGTTTTTGTACTTACTACTAGTTTATAAAGCAAATCAAACAGGATACCAATGCCATCTCAAGAACCATATTTTAGGGCAGGATGAACCATTCTGTGGAGGTGCTGGTCCATGCCCATTGACTACAACTGGGTAAGAAAAAAAGGAAACCCTTTTCTCATAGGCATTCCATGAGTATCTCACCAAATGCAGATTGGTTTGGAACACAACTGTGTTCCAGAAAGGGGAGACAAATACAAACTTCCTACTAAAGTTCAGCTTACCCTGTTGAACTTCCAAAACCAGCATCTGTGGCTGGATAGCACAGACAATATTCCTGTTCCTTTGCAGGAATATTGCAGTAAAATCTCAGCAATAACTTTGGAATGTACCTTTGATAACCATCTGGTTAATTAGGTTAAATGGATTAAGTAAGTATGAGATGCTGAGATGGCTTAATTCCATTTGGCTGACAGTGGTTTGCAATGATTATTCTGTTGCCATCACAGAGAGTGCCTCTCCATTGGTCAATGTACCTTCTTTTAGTCCTATGAAGTTGCAAGTGACCAGATTTCAGGAGAGGCCCATCCTTACATTTAGAAAAGCATTTACTGGCATAGGAATGTATCTCACAGGGTGAAAACAATGGAGAAAATTGTCTGATTTAGGAGGTTAAAGAAGAAATATATATATATTTGGTATCAAGAAAGAACTGTATATGCTTCAAGTCAGTGGAAGGGATGGATTAAACTAAACTGAAATAGATTAGAGACTTGGTAGAAAATAGACAAGGTTGTACAAAAATACTGTCAATTTCAACTTTATAAAACATATGTTATTTGTATAAGACTGCTCTTAGAAGTTATGTTTCTTTACAAGTTCAGAACATACCACAGTTTAACATTTATAATTGAGGGTGTTCTCCAGCAAGATGACTGACATTTATGGCTTTCTGAGATTAGTGTCACAACAACAATATGAGATTTACAATGAGCACTTTTACATTACACTGTGAAATATAACACAGTGATTAATGAAAAAAAAAATCCTTTGAAACTCAGGAACATAATAACTATAATATTAGAATGAACAAAGAGTGTTTCAGAACCAAACTACTATTTCCATATAGTGCTACAGTGTAAGCTCTGCTTACTAACAACTAAAACATCCCTGTGTGATCAACACTGTTTTCAACATAGCCCAGAGCAAAGCCCCATACTAGCCACTCTGGAGAAAATCAACTCTACACCAAGCAAAATCAGCACCAGGGATGAAGTTTTAGACTGTAACTTGGTCTTAAACTATTTTGCTTTTTATTTAATGGGAGAAAATTTATTGTTCTGGACTCCAAGTTTCGATATTAAGTTATCCCAAAGTTATTGTTGGTTTAACTGCAGTATCAAAAAACCCAAGTGTGAAAATGCATACAGCTCTAGTGAATAGAATTAGAATGAATGCTTTTCTCAAATCTGACAATAACAAGAAAAGCATAAACAGTCTTATCAAGTAGTGAAGGTTTTGCTACCAGATCCAGCATGCTTACTCAAATATGAAAATCACAAGGGTGAGAACAAAACAGTGTTGATTATCTTGCTGTTGGATATAGGTCACAAAGTTTTTGCAATATAAATTTTATCAAATTCAAATATGTAAAACAATTCATCCCACTTGCAATGGGCTGGATCTTGCATTTCCATCTGGTGCAGACTCCAAAAAGACCATTTTTACCCGTGAAATTAGAAATTGATATCAGGCTGTCCCTAGTCAGTCCTGCACTAGCAAATGGAATGAGAACTATTCAGCAAGATTACTCCCCCTTCCCAATGTAAAACACAGACATAAAGAAGATATTACAAGCCAATAAGAAAATAGCATTTTGCTATGTGACATTGATTATCATAGAACTACAGAACCACAGAATCATTTAGGTTGGATTAAGTCTATATAGCTCAACTGCTAACCCAGCACTGCCAAGTCCACCACCAAACCATGTCCCTAAATGCCACATCTGCACATCTTTTAAATACCTCCAGGTATGGTGACTCAACCACTTCTCTGGGCTGTCTGTTCCAGTGCCTGACAACCCTTTCCATGAGGAAATTTTTTCTGATATTCCCTCTAAACCTTCCCTGGTGCAACTTGAGGCCATTTCCACTTGCTCTATTACTTGTTACTCATGAGAAGAGACTGACCCCACCTTTCTACAACCTCTTTTCAGGCAGTTGTACAGAGTGATAAAAGTCCACCCTGAGCCTCCTTTTTTCCAGACTAAACATCTCCAGCTCCCTCAGCCACCCCTTATCAGAATTGTGCTTTACACCTTTCTCCAGGGTCAGGCACACACTTTTTGCCATATTTCAGCAATCACATTTTGGCTGAACCCATCAACATCTGGGAGTCCCATCTAGTGGAGTATGTGTTACACCAAGCACAAAGGTGGAATGTGCTCAGCAAAATGCTGATCAGGGCTGGCAAGAATAAAGCCAGTACAGATTTATTGCCTATTATGCCCTCACAAAAGACACTTAAGGCACTTGGTAATCCTGCCTCATCTATTCACACAAGAGCTGCAATCACTGCATGTGTGGTCTTAACCTGTCACTGGCTTCAAGAATTTTTCTGAAAATGCTGATTGCTAACAAATGAGTTTATATACAAGTATAAAACCAGATTAAAAAAGTTTTTATTCTGATGCTAACATAAAAAATTTGATTTTTTAAAAAATGATTAAGAGACAGAGGGCCCTGGTCCTTTGTCTTTTATGCTAGATTTGCAATGGTGTAAATAAGACATGAAAACATAAATAATATATCCAGAAACTGACATAAAAGAGAAAAGCTTGATCATTAATTAATACTTGCCACAGATTAAATGAACTGAGAAGAAGACTTTGATGCAAATAAAATGCTGTAGTTTTGCAATAGGAATTTTTTTCTGACATATGGACTACCATGGTCAGTTGAAAGATTTCCAGTACTTTCAGTAGAATCATAGAATAGAATCTTTTAGGTTGGAAAGGATCTTTAAGGTATGAGTCCAACCACAGGCCTAACCCTGCAAAGTCCACCAAACAGCTACACAGCAAATTTTCTGTAAGATGCCTCATTATATCAATACCTGTTGCTCCTGTGCTCCTTCACAGAAAGGTCTCGGTCAGGTATGACAGGCAATAAATTTAGAATGAAGTAAGAATTAAGATTTACTTTCATTGTTTGTTATTCAAATGCTTAAAGAAAAAGATTTGTCTGCTGTAATAGATCTTTAGTAATCTCAATGCAGATAATTACAAGAATTTCTGCAGTGCAATGTTACTGTGATGTACATCCATGTATTTAAAATGGTGACCGTATAAGAAAATTGTTTAATCAGCAAATGTAAAGAAATTGGTTGTTTAGGAGACTTGAATGGCTTTTAAAAACTTCATGATGGAACTACATTTGTGCTTTTTTTTCTGCATTATGGGAGGATGAAGACATACCAAGAAACTGAACTCTGCAAATTTAATGTTTTATGCCAATCACACTTTCTTGTTGAAGGTAGTGGGAACTCATTTGAGGCCTATTCCTCATGTCCATACACAGCTGTAGGATGAGGTCAGCATTTCTAAACATTCTGCATCTTTATTAAATACCTGGAAAATTAATGAATTTTTAGGCCATACATAACTAGGTGAACCAAAGACTGGGTGATTAGTAAATAACATATTGTTCATGGAATAAATCCTGCTTTCTTTTCTTCCCCACGCTTCAGGCTGGCACTGGATTCCTGAGTTTCAGATTCAAAAAAAGGCAAAACTTCAAAACCTGACTTTCAGCCTTACTTAATTTTACAGAAAAACTGTTATTTGATTCCACCTTTTCTCAAAACTGTTATTTGATTCCACCTTTTCACAGGATTTACTTGTAAATCCTGAAAAGCTTGCAGGTTGATCTTGAGTTGTCTATCACAGAATGCCACAGCCCTTCTCAAGCTCCATTTTCCAGCCCTGGCTGCTCCCCCACACCTCAACCAGCTTGCTGGGAGCTAACCTGGGTATAGAAATACACACATGCTGTAACCTCATATAGACAACTTCTCTCTTTCTCTCCAAGTTTCAGTGAGCTCCACAGGCACTCACACTGCTCACAGCAGGATTAACTTGCAGAGGGTCTTGTTATATAGTTGTAAATAGCACAGTAGATTGCAAGCTTTGAATACTTCTTTATTAAATCATAGCAGTATTTCCTGTAGAATCTTTTTCACTTTTCAGCTGTTGCTCAGTGTATTAGTACTGATTAATCCAGACCTTACAGTGCTGGGTGGGGTGTCAAGCATTGCACAGTTCCATTGCCATTCCATGTGTTACTGTTGTTGGGACTATTTGCAGCTATAATTATGGCCCTAAGAAGCTCTATAAGCATCAGAAATTAGGCTTACAGAAAATTGTACTAATGATGAAAGAAACATTTAGTTTCTTTACTGTAGCCCTTTAGTTATCTATTTATTATTTTACATTACCACTCCCTGATCTTCTGGTCTCCTTTACATTATATTAAAATGGTACTTGTGAGTAAGGGTGGTCCTGCTTATCACTGAAATAATTTCCTCTGTGTGTTTGCACAGTTACTTGCACCCTCTCTTTCCCACACCAACATGTCAGTACTTTTCTGTTTGCCCACTCCAGGGGGTTATCCCCTGGGAGAACATCTCTTTCCCAGCTCAGTGCACACAGCTTGCTCAACAGGCCCTTGGGGGCAGCACTGCTGGGAATTTAACATGAATTTTCCTGCTGAGAAGAGAAGAAATGAGCATATGCTTGGTCCTTCAGGTAGGGAAGGAGTCAGGTGGGGCATTCCCATTTATTCTGGAGGGGTGTTGCCAGTGTTAATCCATTACTGTGCTGCCCACAGCAAACCTGTTGGTGTTTTGGGGTACAACTAACTGAAGAACATCTGGTTCCTGGAAACTCAGAAAAGTTTAGGCATGAACTTGAGCCAAACTCCAGTCCTATCATGGAGCAGAATCAGTGTTTTTGTTCAATATTCATGTTCATAACTGAAGTGCTGTTAACTTGATACTGATAATGATACTCTTAGTGCGAAAGCCCAAAAATGAGGAGCTTAATCTAAGTAAATTACTTTATCTAAGTACATTTGTCATGGTCTTGTCCAACCTGTTCACATCTCCAGCCCCTTTCCTCTGTGTATTTCTCCAAGACTTTAATCCATTACCTACCATCTTTCTGCCCCAGATCTCCTCACAATCCATCTCACGTGAAGCAGGACTTTTGTGCCACAGCCATGACCGTGCTGGTACCCTTGACATCCCCGTGGGGAAGCAGGGATGCTCACCTGAGCAGTTACAGGTAAGTACCCAAAGAGGTGCCACTTCATGTGGCAAAACTGTCAGGCCTGTGGAGACCAACAAAAGCTGAGCTATAGATACTCTTCAGACAGTTTGAATCTAAAGGCTGCAGAACCATTTTAGAAAATGCTATTTCAAACTTGCATCCAAACCCTGATGAATCCTACGTACCTATGGGTAGGTGGATAGGTGAAGACAACTGGGAGCTCTTCCCACGAGCTCCCAAGTGCCAGCTCCAATCCAGAGACAATGTGGATGAGTGACTGCATGCTTTACAGATTGCAACTGAAATATCGTGCTGGCTTTGAGCCCGGGCAATGTGAGCACTCAAATCTTCATTTGTGCATCTCAGTTTTGATCCCTTTGCCACCTTTAAAATAGAGATCAGCACTTTCCTGTTTTATAGAAATTGTTGTGAGTTGATACATCCATGATGCGATCCTTAAATACAAAGGATGTGAAAGCAAAATGAATATTGGGTCTGATCTTTCATTTTCACCTGTTGAACTAAGTAAATATATTAAAATATAAATATGAAATGACATAGAAAAAAACAAACAAAACCAACCCACAGATCAAAAAGAAAATCAGATTTGTCGTTGAACTTTTAACTGCTTTAACAAATAAGCTAAGAAATATTTCCCTGGATTACTTTCTACATTTACACCGAGAGCGTATAGTTGCCACAGAGACTGGTGTGCGTGAACAAACCAAAGGAGGCGAGAGGCAATGCGTCCTCAGGATTTCCAGAGGGATCTGAAATGAATAGCCGGGTTAGCGATGCGGCGGGGCGGGGGTGCAGCCCGAGGAGCCCCGGCCGTGCCCGGCGCGGCTCCGCGGAGGCGCTCGGGGATGCTGCGGGCCCGGGACGCGGCTGCCGAGGGCGGGGGCGGCGGTCGGGGCCGGGCGGGCTCCGCGGGGCTGAGGGAGAGCGGCGTTTGCAGCTCCATCCATGGACACCTATTCAAACCGCAGCCCAGACTGGTGGCACACGGGCCGTGCGCGGCTGCTGCTGCTGCTGCCGCCGAGAAGGGAGGAGGGGGCTGGAATTAAAACAAGGCACGAAGCGGTTTTAAAAATAGCGAGCGGGCTGCGCGGGGCGGGGCGGGGCGGCAGCGCGGCCCCGGGGCGGCCCGGCCCGGAGTTGCCGGGAGCCTTGTATGGAGCGCGGCCGCCGCAGGGCCCGGCCCGCCCCCGCCGCTCGCCGCCACTTTCCCCGCTGCCGGCAGCGAGCGCAGGAGCGGCAGCGATCCGCCCGTCTCCAACTCCATCGCCTGCTTCCCTCCCTCTTCTCCCAGGAGCCGCCACCCCGCCCGCCTCTCTCCTCCTCTTTCTGCTCTGCAATCAGGGGAATAAATCGGGGAAGGACGCGCGCACACACACGCAGAGTGGGATCTGTTACAAAAGTAGCGCTGATGGCGGCGGATCGGATGGAGCTGGAGCTGCTGCTGGAGTAGCAGAGAGTGGAGTATCTCTCGCTCGCTCCTTTTCTCTGTTTCGCCTCTTCTCCCACTCCACCCACAGATCTCCATCGTTTCTCCTCCTCCCCACCCTCGGCCGCGCTCCCGCTTTTCCGCGCATCTCTGGGCTGCGCCTCCTGCGAGGGGGCGGGTGGGGGGAGCGGAGGAGGCTTTAAAGAACCACGGCCCCCCCCGCACCGCCACACACCATAATTGAATTTATTATTATTGCCGTCTCGCCGACTTGGGGAAGGGGGATCGATCTTCGATCAGGAAGATGGCTGCTGGCTGGCTGCTGGTCTTTATCCTGACACTTTTCCACTCCGTGGTGATGAACCACTCCTCGGAGGGACCCTTCCCCTCGGCCACCACGTAAGTCCCAGCGGGGTCCGAGGCTCCGGGGCGGGGGCACGGCCGGGGCGGGGGCGCTCCTCGGCTCCAGAGATAGCGACAATACAAAGGGAAATATAGTTAGAGCGGGCGGAAAGTGAAGATCGGGAAAAACTGTAGGTTTTCGGCAGCTTTTGCTTGAAAGAGTCAGGGTAGCTGAAGATCCCGCCGGGGCGGTCGCGCTGGGGGAAGCTCCGGTGACGGCCGGCGGCGGGACTTTCGAGGTAAAGGCTCCGGAGCGGCTCCCAGATCCACCCCGTCAGGTCATCCTTGTGGAGAAGAAAGTTTCGAGTTACAGAGAGTCCGCCCCTTCCTCCCGCAGAGGTTATTCCAGCCCTGGATGGAGTTTCAACACTGTTTATTAAAAAACCGTGAAAACTTTGGCGATTCGATGAAAATCCCCACGCAGGGCGGATTTCGTTGCCTTTCCGCGGCCGGGGCCGGGAGCTCCGAGCCCCGGCTCCCTCCTGCCTGGCCGGGCTCGGGAATGCCGGGGCTCTTGGGGGTCCTGCCCGAAGGGGCTTTCACACACACTTAAAGCCACACAGCTGGAGATGTGTTTCCTTCAGTTTCGGCCTTACAGATCGTCACTTCTCAGAAATATCTTGGCGAGGGCTGAAGGATGCTCGCGGTGCACGCAGCTCGGTGCCTTGCCTGGCCCTGAGATAGAAATCTTTAAAGCGCTGCAGAATTATTAGCATGAAAGTGTTGCCCAGAGCGGTGCAAAGATCAAATAATAATGATGCAATAAAAGAAAGGCAAAAGGAAGCCAATACGTATTGAAGATTCGCCTACAGATAGGAAAAAAAAATCCACGAGAAAGCACTATGTGATGGTGTTTTCTTTCTTTTTCTCCTCTCTCACCTCATTATTTTTATATTCTTTTTGTTTGGTTGGTTTTTTGAAGCACTTACCTTAGTCCCCGAATCTGGGTTAAAGCTACCAGTAGGTAACTTTTAAGTGGATGACTCACTTTAATGCATTTTACATAAGAAAAACAGTGCTAATGGTATTCTTTCCTTATTGTTTAACGCCGGGTAGAATTTATTGGTGTCGCTCATCCTGGGCAGAAGGATGCGTTGCAGTAATTACCAGCAATGCATTTTCACCAATTAGTACTGCTGGTAGGTTGTTATAATTGGATTCAGTTCTGAGGATCGGTTCCATTATGAAAGACTCAAAGGGATGCTCGCACTGTTAAATGAAGGGAATACAAAGATGTGATACTAAGATACACTTAGTATCCTTTAAGTTGAATAAATACAATCTTCCATTTAAGGGAAAATTATCTTTTAAAACATTCTCGCGTTGCAGTGTATAAAGATGTGCCGCGTAGAAGCAAGTGTAGCAAAATACAAACAAACCCAGGGCTTTTTAATTCATTGTTTTCTTGTGTTTGAGCTCCCGTTTTTATGTTTTTTTGAGCTCTGATATTTGCAGTTTCTCATTGAGCTGCTAAGGTTATCATACACAACTAATTACAATTTATCTTCTATGTGGATTTTCAGGGTTTAAAAGAGAAAGAAAAATAGAACCCAGTGAAATTAAAGTAATATCATATAAAAAGAATACATATATAATTTCAAATAGAAGTCCAGATTGCTTTTTAACATAAGAATATGTGATATTCTTTTAAAACTGGTTTTGTTTCCCTATCTTTTTTTTGCTAATTTCCTTCCGAATTTACCTTTATTGACAGTCATGATAATAGAAATTGACAACAGTGAAACATATAACTATAACTATATCTATGATAAAGTAATTCAGAATATGTTAGTCATCAACATTTCATGTTCTGCACATTCTACTTGCTGTTTGCTCTTTTTTTCTCATTGTTATTCCACTGAAATATTGCAGAAACAATCTATAGAGACTGTGCATCCTTCACAATGCTGTTTCTCCCTTGAAATAGCATCAAAGTGCAAGCAAGGCTTAGTTTGTTTAGAAGGCAGCACACAACAGGTTGATGCAGGGAGAGCTGCTTAGCAAAAAGTAATGATGTAACAGGTGAAGGAGAAAACATTTCTTCTATTCTTTTCTGAGACTTGACAGCAGTGTTTCACTTCTTACTAAAAATTACAAATGGGGAAGAACAATGAGAAGTGACGCAAATGCTCTTAATGTAAAAGATATTACATATTAAGAATATTAAAAATAGAAATTAAAAAAAGACATGGGAGAGGAGAATAAAGGAAAGAAAGGATATGAATAATTGAAGAACTGGAGGTTTGCTGATATTCTGTGCTTAGCTACCTGCTTTCTCCCCATTATTTTCAGTCTGTTTTTTCTCTTAGTGAAAAAGTTGGTCTGGGGAAGCAGGATTTCCTAGCTGCTGTGTGAAAAATGTACATATTCAGGGCAGTAGAGTATATGGTTTCTTCTACAACTTATTATTATACAATCACTTTTCCTTTAGTCATCTGTTTCTTCTGCATTAATAAATATTTTAATATGTGCTTTTACTAAAACATTCAGAAGTCACAATTACCAATATAATAATATAGAGGTATGTAGTATTCTTAGCAAGAAATGCTGAAGGTTTATGCAATGCCTGTGTAATAGAATCTCAGTAATTTGATTACTTTTAATTCTTGGATAAGGCAAAAAGGCCCTGGTATGTTTACACAGCAAAATATAGACAATTTCAGGTGCAGGTTTGTGTTGTATGAAATGGTAGCATTAATTTTTCATTGAAAATCTGAGCAGGTGATATTGCATTCTTTGCTTCCAGTGTTGAAATATTTCACTGCAAATGCTGAAGACTGTCCTTTAATGAACTATTAAAGTGTAGTAGTAATTGTGTCTTGATCTGAGCCATCAGGCTTAGCTGCTGATTGATGCATATTCCATTCCATTTAAATGTATCATATTAGTTGTGCCATGTGTTAGGGATCTGTTTGTTGGTACAAGATACCATGGTCTTACTTATAACACAGCAACTCCAAGTCCTTTAATTACACCTGCAACACAGCAGATATTTATTGAGAATGTTGTGTATAGTACTCCTGGCACTATAACCAGTACTACTGTCACATTATCCAATGCACTTCCTTTTTGTAGCCTTATATATTTATATATTTTTTATCTGTACAGACTTCAGAAAAAACATACTGTTAAGTATATAAGGTTTGTATGTTGCCTGATAATGATAGCAGAGGACTCAGTTTATTTCTCTTTTCTCTATACTGCATCAAGTCTTAAGTTTATCTTGTAATTGCTGAGTATCCTTTTGGCACCGCATGTGTTGATATTGATATTGTTACTTATAGTAAGTAATGTACTACATAAAGTTACACATCCTCCTTTCTCCTATTCTCCAGATAATAAACCTGTTAATACTGATTAAAAAAAGAAAATAAACCCCCAAACTAAGCATATTTTAATTTTATAAAGCTACAAATGAAGCCTTTCAAAATCAATGGGACTGTTTCCATGATTACTGCATCACTGTGGGTATATCTTCATGTCTTTTCTTTTAATTCCCCCTCTAATTTTCCTCTGCCATTCCTTTTCTCTCTTTCCTTAATCTTTTAACATTTTTTTCCTCCTTAGTCATTTGTTCTGTATGTATGTATTACATTAAATATTAAATTCAGGACAGATCTGCCACTTACATAAATTGGTGTAAAACATTGATGGATAAAGACAATATAAAAATAGTATACATATGAACATATATCTATATGTATGCAGACAGGACATTTTTAGAAAAGAAGCTGTGTATTCCCATTTTTTACTTGCATGAATCATCTTTACTGTTTTGGTGTCATTAGGACAACTCAGGGAAGTCTATATGAGTCATATGAATTAAGACTTGCACAACTGGGACATTCATATTTTTGGCTTCCTCACATGGACCTAACAAGTGTGGGTCCTGCTGAGAGTGTGGCTGGGCTTGGGCTCAGCATCATTTTCTGTGTGGCACCAGTGACCAAAGGTAGATACATGACATTTATGATGTTTTCTTTTCATCTATTTCTACTGTCAGTCTTGGGGATTTTGAGACCTCTCATATGCATAAAATCCCATTTATAGCTTACAGTCTGTGATAGAAGAATGCCAGTTTAGCTGCTGATGTTAATTAGAAAAGACTGCTGTATTAATGGATTATAAAATATCAGTCTCTTTCTCATTTGAAATTTGTTTTTTTCTCAACCTACTTAAAAATATTCACTATTAGGAAAAAAATAAAGTACTGAAGTATACTATCATATGAGTGAATTGGAAAGAGAGCCAAAGGATGTAATCTACTTAGAATCAGGGAAGTGCAATATCACCTCTTAGTGTTTTCTCAGCACATATCTAAATGCTGAGCATTATGCAAGATGCTTAAACCCACTGATATTTTAAAGAATGTTGTTCCAATCCATTCTCCTAGTGGAAACATACTTAGAATAAGTGTGAAACAGCTTGTTGATTGGTGGTGTTTATTTTGGTGTTTTGGTGGGATTTTTTTGATTGTGTGGTGGGGTTTTTTTCATTTTTTTAATATTCTTGTAAATATGGTGATGATAAATGCAAATTATTTGGATTCACAAAGCATTTTTCTGTTTCACATATTTTATGATGTAAATTGTGAAGGGCAATTTCTATGTTTATTTCCCTCCTAGGTATTTATGCTGGAGCCTCAGAATGAACAAATTCTATAGATTTACATTTTATTAAGTATGAAAATTCAGCTGAAAGCATCAAAATAGATCCTAATAATAAAAGATGAAATTTCATTGAAAGAAATCAGCATTGTAGAGGTTCTTGCCATCTTTCATTTTGCAGTGATGCTATTTTCAGAACTGCATTGCTCATACCCTGCAAAATGATTTTATCCAAGAATTCAGCTGCTAGAAAGAGAGCTGGAGCTTGGCAGCACATTAGCCTGAAATATATTCATTGTTAAATAGAAGGCCTGTTGTACAGATCTTAAAAATATTTATCTAGCAGAACACTTTAAACTGATGGAAGAATGGTCAGATTCTTACTGCTTAAATGTTTTGTAACAAAGAAACAACTCAGAGTCTGGTTGCCCACTGGTAAGTGACGTGGTTGTGCCTTGATCCTTTCTTGCCTTCTGCAAGAATCCTGTGTCCAGGATAGTATTATCTTCTAGACCAATATTTGATTTAAACCTCTGTGAGATAGGCATTGCAGTTTAGAAGCATTTTAGTAGAGAAAAATGACTCATTCTCTGTGTTGCTGACCATGGGAGAAGCAGAATTGAGCCCAGACTGTTTTGTGCTTCTTTGCAGCAGTACCTGGGCTTTTGATCCCCTGTGCTCAAGCTTCATGTTGTGTTTAGAGTGCTCATAAGGACCTTTGTGACAAAAGGTGATATTTTTGCTGGCAGAATTTTTTTTTTCTAGTGCCTTGTTAACAAATTTCCTTTAATAGAAGAAAAAAGTTACCAGAAAACAACCCTGGAATAAAATTAATGGACCATCGCCACAGTTTGGTAAAGCCAGACGCCATAATTAATTGACATCTTTTACAGATGCTGAATCAGACTTCTTGATAGAAAGAATGACAGCAGTGTTCTGGTAAAAAAAAAAACAAAAAACAACAGAGCTAGCACCTTGTAGTACAGAGCAATAACTGCATTTGTGCCCTCAGCCCTGGGCAGTGCCTGTGTGTTCTGTCTTAGATCGCTCTTGGCCCATTCCTGCATCNTGAATTAAGACTTGCACAACTGGGACATTCATATTTTTGGCTTCCTCACATGGACCTAACAAGTGTGGGTCCTGCTGAGAGTGTGGCTGGGCTTGGGCTCAGCATCATTTTCTGTGTGGCACCAGTGACCAAAGGTAGATACATGACATTTATGATGTTTTCTTTTCATCTATTTCTACTGTCAGTCTTGGGGATTTTGAGACCTCTCATATGCATAAAATCCCATTTATAGCTTACAGTCTGTGATAGAAGAATGCCAGTTTAGCTGCTGATGTTAATTAGAAAAGACTGCTGTATTAATGGATTATAAAATATCAGTCTCTTTCTCATTTGAAATTTGTTTTTTTCTCAACCTACTTAAAAATATTCACTATTAGGAAAAAAATAAAGTACTGAAGTATACTATCATATGAGTGAATTGGAAAGAGAGCCAAAGGATGTAATCTACTTAGAATCAGGGAAGTGCAATATCACCTCTTAGTGTTTTCTCAGCACATATCTAAATGCTGAGCATTATGCAAGATGCTTAAACCCACTGATATTTTAAAGAATGTTGTTCCAATCCATTCTCCTAGTGGAAACATACTTAGAATAAGTGTGAAACAGCTTGTTGATTGGTGGTGTTTATTTTGGTGTTTTGGTGGGATTTTTTTGATTGTGTGGTGGGGTTTTTTTCATTTTTTTAATATTCTTGTAAATATGGTGATGATAAATGCAAATTATTTGGATTCACAAAGCATTTTTCTGTTTCACATATTTTATGATGTAAATTGTGAAGGGCAATTTCTATGTTTATTTCCCTCCTAGGTATTTATGCTGGAGCCTCAGAAGGAACAAATTCTATAGATTTACATTTTATTAAGTATGAAAATTCAGCTGAAAGCATCAAAATAGATCCTAATAATAAAAGATGAAATTTCATTGAAAGAAATCAGCATTGTAGAGGTTCTTGCCATCTTTCATTTTGCAGTGATGCTATTTTCAGAACTGCATTGCTCATACCCTGCAAAATGATTTTATCCAAGAATTCAGCTGCTAGAAAGAGAGCTGGAGCTTGGCAGCACATTAGCCTGAAATATATTCATTGTTAAATAGAAGGCCTGTTGTACAGATCTTAAAAATATTTATCTAGCAGAACACTTTAAACTGATGGAAGAATGGTCAGATTCTTACTGCTTAAATGTTTTGTAACAAAGAAACAACTCAGAGTCTGGTTGCCCACTGGTAAGTGACGTGGTTGTGCCTTGATCCTTTCTTGCCTTCTGCAAGAATCCTGTGTCCAGGATAGTATTATCTTCTAGACCAATATTTGATTTAAACCTCTGTGAGATAGGCATTGCAGTTTAGAAGCATTTTAGTAGAGAAAAATGACTCATTCTCTGTGTTGCTGACCATGGGAGAAGCAGAATTGAGCCCAGACTGTTTTGTGCTTCTTTGCAGCAGTACCTGGGCTTTTGATCCCCTGTGCTCAAGCTTCATGTTGTGTTTAGAGTGCTCATAAGGACCTTTGTGACAAAAGGTGATATTTTTGCTGGCAGAATTTTTTTTTTCTAGTGCCTTGTTAACAAATTTCCTTTAATAGAAGAAAAAAGTTACCAGAAAACAACCCTGGAATAAAATTAATGGACCATCGCCACAGTTTGGTAAAGCCAGACGCCATAATTAATTGACATCTTTTACAGATGCTGAATCAGACTTCTTGATAGAAAGAATGACAGCAGTGTTCTGGTAAAAACAAAAAAACAAAAAAACAAAAAACAACAGAGCTAGCACCTTGTAGTACAGAGCAATAACTGCATTTGTGCCCTCAGCCCTGGGCAGTGCCTGTGTGTTCTGTCTTAGATCGCTCTTGGCCCATTCCTGCATCAGCTTTTTCATTATCCCTACAGCTGCTGCAAGACAGGTATCAATGAATATTTAAGTGATTTGCATTTGAGATTACAGTTCTGATTTATCTTTCTTGCAGAATCTATTAAAGAGCCTGATCCCACTCAAGTTTCCTCAAACATGCGTAGGGCAATTCTCTGTTCTGTAGGATCAGACCACGAGCTGAGTTTTGCATCAGTTGTGCCATTGCCTACTGTAGCAAATTGGTCATTGTTTTTAGGGGGGGTTATGATTCTTCTTTCCCTCCTGATTTCCACTAGTAAGCAGAACTGGATTGAATATTGTTTGCAGAATATGACTTTTATGTTACACAGTACCTTGCAGTGCGCACAGTAGTGCTGTGAAAATGCATAGCACTGATAGTGAAATTACTGTCAAATGTACTTCTCCTTCAGTAATGGTCATGGGTTGTATGTTCTCAATTTAGGGCCAGACTGTGCTGCTTGTACCCTGCAATGAAGAAGACCCATTGATACTCTCAGAGAAATCTGTGCAAGAGTGAAGATTTTCAAAATACACTTCAGCACTTTTTAATAGCTAAAATTAATGGCATGTGCCTGCAGCTGTTCAGCTCAGGAGGGATTTTTCTTTTCCTTTTCCACTGCTTTCCAAACTATTTTTTGACCTACTCTGCTTCTAAGCAAACTCAGTGTTTCACACTTTCCTTCCTTTCCTCCTTCCTTTCAGACTTAGTAAGTTTTCAGGGTGAAATGTAAAATAGACTGTCTTTTTCAGCTGCCCTGTGACAAGAGATGGCTCACTGTTTGGAAATGTTACACTAATGATGGCAGGGAGAGGACCATGGTTTTTGCTTATGTTCATCCCTACAGCACCTTTCTCTGCATGCCAAGAGCAAACTGATGACAAAGAGTGAATTTCTGTTCCTTGTATCATTTTTTCCTATTTATTTACAAAGTTTCTAACAAGTTTATGAAAATGATTGACATTATTTTGCATCAACAAATCAGCAAGCTTTTGCAGTTAATTACAGTAATTCAAAATCAGACTTTTTTTAATCTGAGGCAGGCCTGAAATAACCACAGAATGCGAATGTGAAGTTGTAGTATTGCTGAATATTATAAAAAGTGATTTATTGGATTTTCACCCTCTTTAAATTACATTCCCACTCCCTCTCATTGAGAGCTGGGTAGGGTAAGAACTCTAGTCTGATTTTGTAACAGATATTCTACATAGTGATTTAAGAATTTTTCTTTTTTGGAATTTCCTTTGTTTCTCCAGGATCATGAATGTTCATCCAGAAATGCAGAAAGAAGAGGACTTATTGAAAAATGTGTCCTATTGATTATATGAACTAAGAATAATTTCTACACAGCCTTTATTAGATGTATCATGGAGGTGCATATTAGATTAGATTTTTCTCTGCATAAAATGCTTCAGTTGAAACCTGTGAGCAAAGTCTCTCTAATGTATTCATTATAATAAAATCTGATTCATTTTTGGCCTGATTTGAAAAGTAAGTAAGAACACAAAGGAGTTGCTGAGTCCACAGTCCAGTTTTTGTAGCAATCAGATGATAAATTATATGTGAATTATTTAAAAGAGAAAAGCTTGACTTGATTCATCTAAACAATTTTTGAACTGAAATGTTCCTATTTTCCCTGTGCATGTTCCCATTAGACTGGTCTTGAAGCTTAAAATGTTCCCCAGTGATATTTCTCCCACCTTTTACTTGGATTTTTATTATATTTTGATAGCATGGACTAAATATTCTTCCAGGTAGGCATAAAAATAAGGTTACAAAAGATCTATGGCTAAGGGTGGTGGCAATATTAAAACCTAAATCAAGTCATGCCACTGTTCCAAGTTGTCACTATTAATACCATGCTGCATTTTTCTTTACACACTAAGATAGTCTTAAACAAACCAGTAAAGGGGAAGTTGTCTTCATTCTTGAAATGAGCAGAAATTTGCCACACTAGGTATATGTTGGCTCTTGATTATAAATTCCAACCTTTGTTATAAGAGGGAACTGAGTCATGGGAGCTGTTCTGTCAAAGATTATTGAAGTGAAACATTTTGCAGCCTGAAATGGATGAATTGTCTTATCAACACTGCAGGAAGGAGAGAATTAATGAAAAAGAGATGACAGGAAGTATGAATTACAAAATTAGGGTTCTTATTATTCCTTCCCTGAGTCTTACAGGTCACTCCTGCACACGTAGATCCAATGTCCCATGAGACCAGTCAAAATGTTGAGGGATAAGTACAGCAGTCCACTAAAAGGCAACTTTTAATTAATGATATTCTGATGTGGAGTAGTGTTGAGGAAAATGGTTTATTTTGTAAATGGCTAAATGAAGCCTCACAGCCCAGTGTGGATGGGGTTAGAAATCTCTTTGGTAGAAGTCTTGTGGATCCTAAATACAGCCCTATACTGGAGGCAGTATGGGGAATTGGGAAATGCTCTGCCCTTAAAACTCTGTTTTGTGAGTTTAATCCAGAAATGTGGTGGTATCTTATGCAGATATCTATGCAAAAGTTCCTTTTTTTTTCCAGTATATGGTTTTCTTGCAGTTGATTTAAGTAGAATAAAATATAATACATAATATACTATTAATTCATAAATAGTTTCTGCAGAACTTATTGAAAATGCATTTTTTCTGTTAGCCTCACTTGTAATTTTAATATTTTTACCTATGCGTGTAACAAGTTATTTAGGTTTTTTTTTCAAAGACGGGTCAAAGTGAAGAATGATCCATGTAGGGATGGAAACTAATTGTATTGAGCAATGAACCTTCTTGTGCCCTCATCTTCTGTTGAAAGAATCCCATGTTAGGTCAATTAGCTGGCTGTGTGTAGGTTGGTTAGCTCTGTGTGTGTTTCCTAATAAAGGAAGCATTTATTGATCAGACACTTTTCTTAGATATTAATTCAGTGGCGCCAATTTTGTAAAAAAAGACAAAAAAGAGGCAGTATACATTAATTTATTTAATCACAAATATTCTTTTTTTTTCCCTATGATGTACATCCTGAATTGTGTGTACCATGGCTGAGCTTTTTATCATTAAGTTCCTCTCTTTAGTATTATCTGTCTCGCTTTATCTGCCTTGCCTTATTTCTCCATTTTTGTACCTTAGATTTCGATATTAATTTCTCTCAGTAAAGTAGGAAACTTCAGTATCTCACCATTTAGTCAGGCAAGGGTTTATTGTCAAGATTAATTTGTTAGCTAATGCCTCTAAAGCCTTCTGTAGTTGAAAAGTGTTGTTAAGCTGTTAAGCCTAATTTATTAAGATGTGTGTTTGCTATATTCCCACTTTACCTCAGAAACTTGCATGGCCAATCCTTTCCTGGACGGGTGATACCTCTGGTTTACCTGGTTCTCAAAGTGATTTCTTTTTAACAGAATCTTTGTAGAAAAGTCACCATAATATCTCCTTCTTTTGGTAACTTGTGATCTGGAGATGTGGCAGAAGTTAATCCCCACGATCTGTGCTTCTTGGATGTACACAGATTGCAAAACATAAGCTGAACAGCATTTTTAGAAACTAAGAGGAGTCAGCAAAATCTGCAGACAGCATGGTGAGGAGAAGCCAGTGTGGTGTGACTCACGCCGGCGCCGCGCGCTCGGTGCACTCCTTTGCCAGCCCTGCCAATCCCTTCCCACTTGGGCATCACTGGCAGCTGGGGATCCTGGATCTTCTAAAATTTGTGCTGTGGATAGTTTGTAGTTTCAAAAGAGACAATAGTTAGATAAAAATACAGCAATACAGCAAGGGCTTGTGACATGAGCTCGTTAAGGTGATCTGTTGCTTCTTTCGCAGCANCCATTTAGTCAGGCAAGGGTTTATTGTCAAGATTAATTTGTTAGCTAATGCCTCTAAAGCCTTCTGTAGTTGAAAAGTGTTGTTAAGCTGTTAAGCCTAATTTATTAAGATGTGTGTTTGCTATATTCCCACTTTACCTCAGAAACTTGCATGGCCAATCCTTTCCTGGACGGGTGATACCTCTGGTTTACCTGGTTCTCAAAGTGATTTCTTTTTAACAGAATCTTTGTAGAAAAGTCACCATAATATCTCCTTCTTTTGGTAACTTGTGATCTGGAGATGTGGCAGAAGTTAATCCCCACGATCTGTGCTTCTTGGATGTACACAGATTGCAAAACATAAGCTGAACAGCATTTTTAGAAACTAAGAGGAGTCAGCAAAATCTGCAGACAGCATGGTGAGGAGAAGCCAGCGTGGTGTGACTCACGCCGGCGCCGCGCGCTCGGTGCGCTCCTTCGCCAGCCCTGCCAATCCCTTCCCACTGTGGGCATCACTGGGGATCCTGGATCTTCTAAAATTTGTGCTGTGGATAGTTTGTAGTTTCAAAAGAGACAATAGTTAGATAAAAATACAGCAATACAGCAAGGGCTTGTGACATGAGCTCGTTAAGGTGATCTGTTGCTTCTTTCGCAGCACAGGCTACTGCTGGTTTATTCCATTTCCAAAATGGAAATGACACCCAAATTGTCATCCTGCTTGAATCAATGTGTTTAATAAAGCAAGATGTCCTGTTTCTGTGAGAAAGATGGTAAGAAAAATATACTTTTTTTTTCTAGTTTACAGACTAGTCGCAGTAAGATGATCATCAGTAATCACTAATTACCTGACAATCACCAAGGCTCTAAAGATTTCAAGCTGGAGTATCACAGATTTCAATGCAATTATTTTTGTTTGCTACAGCCAGTAGCAATAGAAGTGTAGTTCTTACCTTTTTTTGTTATTTACCAAGCCACTTTTGTTGCCTTAGCATCTTCTTGATGCGATTTTTTTATCTGTTGTTAACATATTTTAGATTATGTGGTAAGCATATGAGCTGGGAGAGAATCACTAATATGTGCAGGAGCATATCTTAAGGAGATTTCACTGTAATATACACATGGGGAACAGGTTTGTGGTAATTGAAGGCAGAATCTGGTCTCTTTTGACTGATTAGAAATACATGAGGGATCTGTGCATGACTAAGAATATGTCTAGGATATACTCTAAATGCCTTTGGAAATGGTTGGGTACCCAATTTCATCCTTCTTTCCGCCAGTGTAATTTCAGCATAATGAGTATCAGTCCTGTATCATTTAAATCCTGAGTGCAAGGATGAATCCACATAAAATAAATTCTGATTAAACACATACAGGTTTCATTGCAACAGAATGAGTCATCACTGTCAAGGCCTGATTGTGAAAATTACATAAAATAAAATGTAATACATGGTTTTATTAGGCTTTGCAGAGGGGAATCGTAAGATATCCCAAGGAAAACATGTGTGATATCAGATGTGGTCATTTGTCTTCCTTTTAAATGATAAGCTCTGACACGCCTTCATTTTTTGTGCCCCACTGAGCAAGTGTCCATGTGAAAAAGAAGTTCTTAATGTGCTGGAGGGCACTGAAAAATGTTACCCCAGATTAGGAAGAAACATGATTTTATTAAATAAAAATGTGGAATTGTAAGGAAAAAATACTTCCCTTTTCAAAGTACTGCAATGTCTAATAAAGTGCAGGTTTGCTCTAAGTGGCTTTCTGTGGAGGGATAGAATGCAAGAAAATAAAGATACTGCAGAAGGCAGTCTCACACCTGAGGAGTTGCAGCTGTACTGATCACCAAAGATTAGGAACAGGCCTGCCCTTAACAGGCTACAGCAGTGTTCAGTAAAAAGACAAGTGCTACAAAAGAGTGGTTTAGTTGGGTGAGGAGAGAAATGGGGTTTGTTGGCTACTTTGTGAAGAAGAAGGAGTCAGTGCTGTGAGGAACTGCCCATGAGAAATCACCAAGAAGGTATGGAAGATTTACAATAAGAAGACAACAGCTTTCAAAAATGTACTTTTTAGTAGGTTTTTTTTAGGTTTTGTTTTTTTTTCTTCTTAAGCAATTAGTTCTAGAGCTTAATTTGGAGTAGTAGGAATGATAGAAGTAATTTAATGTAACCCCTCATTATATACAGCTGAGTAATTCATTCATTCATCTTTGGGTATGAAGTCTTGAGTTTTTGGATAGTTAGAAATAAAATCAGCAAGAAAGGTACAGACAAACTTTATATTTGTTTCTAATGAAGCTGGCTTTACTCTGAAAAATTATATTGATGTTTTATGGGGACATGAGGTGAAATTCTGCTGTGATAGCTGCTTTGCTATTTAGGAGCACTTGGCAAATGTCTTAACTTCTATATATGTTCCTTGTACACACTCTCTCAAAATCAGGATTAAAAGCGCCCATCACTTCCTTGCATGGCTGGTGACAGTTTTGCTTAACAAATGACCGTAAAGAATATTGTAGTGGATGGAACATTAATTTGCTTGCGGGTATTTTGCTGATAGCATTTCTTCCATTTCATAAGTCCATTTATTGATAGGATAAAGTACTTTTATAGCCTGCAAGGTAGTCTTGGACAAACATGCTGAGTTATTATTGTAGGTATCCATGGTTCCACAAACACTTTGTGTATTCATTAGTGGTGCTTTCAGCATTGCAAATACAGATTAAACATTGATGATTGAATATTTTGTTCCACACATCTCATGAACTGGGGCTGTATTTCTTTTTAGTGAACAGTGTTCTACTCAACAATTGTCCCATTACTCTCTGTGGGAATAATGTGCTTATAGAATAAAATTATGATTAATATTAAAAAAAGTCCTTTAGAAAAACTCTTTTAAAATTTTAAAGTAAGTTACCCGATTTTAAAGCTTAAACACTTGAAAGCTAGGAATAGCAAGGTAAGAAACTGCTTTAAGCCTAAATTGTTTTTCTTATAATGTCTTCATTGTGATCCTGTCTTTATTTACAAAACCAACTGTATTTTTTTCTTCTGGAAACCCCTTTCATTGAGAATATTGCTCAAAATGCAACCCCACTGTAAGACTGGTGGATTTTGTAGATAACTTTGGTAAAGCTGCTAAGGACATACTTTGTCTTTTGAAATGTAAAGCTACTAGTAACAGTTGCCGCTACATGGAGAGTGTAGGAACATCTGCCTTTGGGAATTTAAAGTAAACTATTAGCCAAAGCTGTTCTCTGAACTTAAAAGCTATGACAGAGATATCCTAGTCAAAGAGGTATTTTGAGATCTTTGGGTTTTTTTGTATTGCTAGGACCTTGTTTCACTGCTGAAAGAGAGTGCTGCTTGCTGCCGTGTTCTTTATGATGTGTGACTTCAGTAACTGGTACAGACTCTCACTGGGCAGGAATTACTTTCTAGCTGGTATTTTTTCTGGAAATTAACAAACAGAAGTATCAGCAAGATCCCAGAGAAATACTTGCTGTTCTAGTTACCTACATGGCAGAAAAAACCCCAAACATCTCTTGCGTCTGGTTCTGTATTTTAATTGTGCAGTGATTTTTTGAGCAACCATATCCAGATTTAACCAATTTCAGTGTTTCATTCACCAAGAATCTTGTGTACCACTTGATCAAAAAATCCAGATTTCCTACACTGGTACTAAGGGATGTGTGTTTGGATGGAACTTACTCAAGGCTTTCTTAATGGCCAAAAAGTTCACCTGTAAACCAGAATCATCTGCAATATCACTCAAAGGCTGCTTAAAATAGAGCAGTTCTTCATTACTTAGAATTAAACCTTCCTACAGTGTCTGCAAAGTAATAGATTAAATCATTTTTTCTTAATAGAAACCCCTCCAAAAAACCAAAGATAAAAACACAGCAAAAAACCCCACAAAATTTGGAGAATTTTAGATGTGTTTTATTCCAAAGTTCTTAGGCAAATATTTACCAGGCAAATCTAGGCTGCATGAGGTACACAGTTTTGTTTGTTGCTGTGAAATTGAGTTCCTAATTCAACAGTAATTTAGACAGGTTCAGTTTGTGGTTTGTTACTATGTGATTTGACACAGACACACGCTCTCCATGCAACATTTCTTTCACCTGGGAAAATTGGATAATGAACTAATGAAGGTTTTCTTGGCTGATAATGCTGCCTGTTTTCAGAGCCTAGCAATTACACAATCTTTCTAGCACTCAATGTCTATCTAAACAAAATCAATATAAAAATAAGGGCTATTTGCAGTGAAGTATCATTATTTTACATTGTTTGGGTAATTCTCTGAGAGTCTGAAATGATGTTGAAATGATACAGTAAAGAAAAAAATCTCAGGAACTTTAAAGCCAGCAATCTGAAGACCACCTGATTTTTCTCTTAGCTCAAGTAATTCACCATTGCTTGTTTGCCTCTGTACAAATGTAATACTTATCATTGCTGCTTGCCTTTTCTTTTTAGAAGAAAAGCTCAATTCTATGCATCTCAAATCAAAACTTGATTTCAATTTACACAGTTTCAAAGTTGTAAATCGGGCTGGATTAAAGCTTTCAAACTGTTTATTTGCAATAATACCACAGTTTTTAGGTCTGTTTCTTTTTTATTCTTACCTAGTTTTCTCCATCATTAGTGAATTCTTCAAAGGGGCATGGAGAATTGCTTGTACAATTGTTTGTAATATGCTGTGTAAGTGCTGTTACATTTTTTGCTGTTACATAGCAAAGCAGAATAAAGAGCTGAATTCTTATTGCTATTAAAATTATGAAGGTATATTCAGGCTATCAGCTATTCATAGACTTTAGCCTCCAACTTAAGGTAAGGAAAATTCAGATTAAATATACAAAATGCCTTGACATTACCACTAAGTAGCTTGTGGACTCATTCTCTAAAAGCTGTCGTGGTGCTTCTGAAATGTTAAGCTTCTAAATTTGTACTGAAGAGAAATCTGAAAGAGCAAAAGCTCTCTTCTCTATTAGTTAGGAGCTGGACAGTACTTTTTCCATTTCCCAACTTTTTTATTTTCAATTGGTGTATTTTTAAAAAAGAAAGAAACTAAAAACCTTTTCGTTTTAAAGTTTACTTAAAAGGTGTAAGTATGGAATGGTGTCATAATATGAGATGAAATAAAATACTTCTACACTAGTTTTTCAGATTTTTTGATCAAGTACTGAATTAGCTGCTTGATCTGAAGAAAATATTACTAAATGATGTTGATAAAACATTCCCTGGAAATATTTCAGGTCAGTTTGGGCAGGGCTCTGTGCAACTTGTTCTACTTAAAGATGTCCCTGCCCATTCCAGGAGTTGGATTAGATTACCTTAAAAGTTCCTTCTGACCCAGACTATTCTATTATTCTATATTTTTTTACATTATTTCTGAATTCTTCTTTTAGTAGAAGATTTGTGGATTATTTTAAAGGCTTCTATAGATGTTCTCTTTGTTGCCATTTTACTCCAGAGAAGCACGGTGATGTTACTAGCTTTCACTTTTGTCTTAGGTAATACCTTTTAATGATATTAAGCTTGACCTTTTCCATTCTCATGCCATGGAACAAAATAAACTTAAAGCTCCATGGGAATGGTCTGGACCCCCTGTTTTCTGAGTGGTGGTAAAAAATATCAAAAATTCATAGAAATTATGTACAGAATATAATCTGTTGCATAATTTTTAACATCTTTGGTGCATTTCTGGATCTGTTCCCTAATATGGCTGACTGTTGTGTATGATTCAGTTTGACATGTGTGAATGAAGTGTGCCAGGCCAGGTGATTGAGATTTCCTGTGTACACCTCTCAAACAGCAGCACTGCACACACCATGTATGTGTCTCTGTTCTTATTAGCACAATGCTTGAAACCTCCAAATAAAACAAACAGTCCCTGTATCACTACAGATTCTGTGTGTGAGAAACCTGTGAGAATGAGGCAGAGATCCTTAGACAGAAGGTTTTTCAGGGAGACAGCATCCCTAGTAATGGTAAAGTAATAGATTTTATATCTCCTGAGGGTTTTCCCTAATAATACCTGTAGGGGAATAAATAATGGCAGGGGTGATGTTATCTGTGCTAGTGTGTGTGCACCTCCAACATTATGCAAGGCAGCCAAATCCTTCTATCATTTTTTT
>WBNQ01042854.1:12223-22841 GCA_013401375.1 Spizella passerina | reverse complement strand
CCCCACATATTTTACTGAAATTGCTATGAATACCAATAAAATACCAATTAGATTAAGATTTTTCAGATCTGGCAATTTTAGATCCTTGACATGATTACACACATATTTTCTTAAACTCCCTTCAGCTGTTATGCTTTTCTCTTTGATATGCAATTGGATACCAGGTTGTCAGGAAATAGATGATTACCATTTTAAGATGGAAGTTTGTACAATGCCCCATTTTGTTCAAAAATCATTGCTTTTTTCTGAGAATAGCCTCTATCTGCAGTTTAATTTCCTTTAAGAACATTTGCACTATGCTTGCTGAGTTCTTTTGAGAGAGCTGATGATATGGTGGTGAGTGGTGTCATGTTCCACTCCTAAGAGAGCAGCCAAGATTCATAGATACCTATGATCAAAAAAAGGAAATACAAAGTCAGAAAGGTCTGAAAATACGAAGCCTTCTTAACAAATTGTACACGCAGCACAGAAATAAGTAAGTTAGTCCCTTGATTTCTAGTAGTGAAATAAATAAAAGAATGAAAGAAAAGAGGGAAAGGAGAGAGGGGTTAGATATGAAAAGAAAGGAAATCACATGTCCTGGGTCCAGAATCAATCCAACCAACAGGGTGTCCAGGATCCTGGGGGGCACATCCAAGGCTTTGTTAGTATACCTTTTAATAGGTAAGTTTTCTCCACCCTGAGGCAAAGTTTCTCACTTTCCATGCAAATGAGTTATCAGGCACAGCCCATTCTTCTAGGCCTTTCTGGAAATGGGTCAGAGGGCTTCAGGAGTCTTTGGTGTTCTCATCTCACTCTCCTTCACCTCAATCTTGCACTTACACAGTAGTGCGTTGCACTTATCTGCAGAAACTAGAGCAAGGACATTTATCACAGAAAAGTGCTGTCACAGTATGCCATGGCATGGCCTCTTCACTACCCACAGCCTGTTTTTCCTTTCCTGTTTGCACAGCAGGCTCTTACACAGCTTTAATGGCGGTTCATGTTTGAGACATGATACAGCCTAACCCCTTATTTTCTGGGCTTCTACAGGTGCTACATAGTTAGAAGCTGTAGTGATCTACTGGGTTTCACTGCCAACCATTTCGCTCTTCTCTCAGAACTACCTTAATTAAAATCAAAATACTTTTTCTTAGAACAATGACAATCTCTAGCCATTTCTGAAAAATGGACAAATGTTTTTTTTCTTGGTTTTGGATACTTGTCCATGCTATGTGGTTACTAACACCAGAAAAAGAAAGTGTAATTTTTCATTCTTGTTTTCACTCATGGTGGAGGAATAATTTTTAAGCATTAAGCTGGAAATATATGGAGCTCTGAGGTCTAAGTAGAATCCAGGGATGAAGTGAATTCAAATATTTACACTCAGATATTTGGGCTGCTTTTTTTCTTCCCCTCTCCAGAGGGCACATACTTATGCTTCTAAATCCATACCTAGGGATTCCAATAAAATTTCCTGAGTTTACAGATAACAATTCACTTCTAGTAACAGATGGTCCTTTGTGGGGAAGATCTTTTAAATTCAGGCTATATGTATTAGAGATCAAACTCGACTTCCAAGTTTTCAGTAGAATAGAAAGGTAAAACTTCCTCCCAAGGCTCTTCTATGGATTAACAGCTAATGTTTGCATAAAAGTAAGAAAGGCTGAAAATATTAGTATTAGCATAATACAGTAAATGAGCCACACTTTTCAAAAAAATCATTAGTGTGAGCTGTGCATCAACTATCCTTCACATTGCATTGAACACTGTAGCTCATTTAGTTCACTTGTCATTAACAAAACAGGAGAGTAGATACTGAAGCATTGCAGCACTGATACAACTTGTCATAATGGAGTACTTCAAAAGATGTTTAAAATATTTTTAAACAATTATTCATTCTTCTTTATTCAAGCAGCAAGCATCTGATCAAAGAAAAAATTGCAGACCAAGAACAAAAGAAGGCAGACAGTGAGGAGGTAAAGATCACTCAACATGGATCACTGGTTGTTCAGATTATTTCCTGGTTGTTTGACATACCTCCAGGGGTGCAATTGAACTTTCTACAGGTTACAGAGGGAAATCCATTTATGTTTCTAACAGAGCAATTTCACAGCGTGATCCTAAAACAAAAACAAGAAAAAAATCTCTTGAAATGGTCTGATTGTTAATTTTGCAGATGATATTTCTTGAGCATACAAATTTTTTTAAGTTATTTTTTGCAAAAAAAAAAAAAATGGAGACACAGCACTGGAAAATAGATTTGGAATTAATTGGGCAGGTGGGCAAATCTACTTTCCAATTAAATTCTCTATTTTCTAATAGTATAATTTTATTCCGTTTGCATGGCAAAGTTTTGGACCATGGGGGCTACAGGCAAATCTTCAATGAGCAGCTGCCAGGAGCTTCCCCCATGTTCAACTGAGTCAATGCCAGCTGGCTCCAAGAGGCACTGCCTCTGTCTGAGGACACACACATCAGCAATGGGAGTAGCACCTCCAGGATAATGTAGTCAAGGCAGTGAAAAAAACCCTCCAAACTCCTGCAGAAAAAACAGCCAGGAAGGAGTGAGAATGTATGAGAGAATCAGCCAGGCAGATGAAGTCAGGATTGGTGGAGAAGGAGTGGGAGATGGTGCTCCAGAAGCTGGAGCTGAGGTTGCATGCAATCCATGGTGAAGACCATGGTGCGGTCCATGGAGATCCACAGGGAAGCAGAGATCCCCCTGCAGCCAATGAAGGCACAACCTTATACTAGTGAAGGTAAATGCCTGAAGGCAGCTGTGACCCAGTGGGAAGCCTGTGCTGGATCAGGAGCCTGGCAGGACCTGTGGACTGGTGCAGCAAGGAGTCCATGCAGGAGCAGGTTTGGTGGCAGGGTGTGTGACTGCAAGGGGGACCCACACTGAAACAGCTTGTTCCTAAAGGACTGCAGCCCATGGAAGGGATCCATTCTGGAGCAGTGCTGGAGAAACTGCAACCCATGGCAAAAATGTGCATCCATGTGTATGCCAGACCATGCCAGACTAGGCAAGGAATGAGAGGAATTCTCTCCATGAGGAGGAAGGAATGACAGAGACAACGTGTGATGGACTGACCACAGACCCTATTCCCTGATCCTCTGGTGGAGGAGGAGCGACAGAAAATGCAGAATGATATTGAGATCAGTAAGAAGGGAGTGGTACAGGGGACAGGTTTAAGATTTGGTTTTTATTTGCCATTACCCTGCTCTGGTTTGATTGGCAATAAATCAAACTAATTTTGCCCAGCTGAGTCTGTTTAGCCAGTGACAGTACCTGGTGAATGATCTTTCTTTTATCTTGACCCATGAGACTTTCCTTATATTTTCTCTCCCCTGCCCAGCTGAGGAGAAATCTGAGTGGCTTTGATGGGCATCTGGCATCCAGCCAGGGTCAAACCACAGCTATAATTTTCTTATGTTTTTTCATCCCATTATTTTGTTTGCTTTTGTTTTGCTTCTGTCATTTATATAATGTTCCACCTGACATCTTCATATTTTATAACTTTTGCTCTCTTATGAAAGAGATTTGTAAAAGAAATAGCAAAATTAAAGCCTTAACTTAAAAATTTCTCCTTGTGTTTTTTGTTTCTGCATTATTTAGCATAATATGGCTCTTTTTTTGTGACCAAGGATATGAAATCCAGCATATGCAGTAACTTAAAGTATAAAAGCAACACGTAGGCCATAGGAAAACCAAAAAATTAGTAAATGTATGTCTTTCACAAATCTGACTGCAACACAAGGAGATCAAGGCAATAATAAGCCATAATAAATATAGAAGAAATGAATGTACATTTTATTTTTTACAGAATATTGTCGGTAAAGGAGGTGTATTTTTGCACTTCATTTTGAGAGTCTTTGCTTCATATTTAGTGTCTGATCTCTGAGTGCCAACTTATAAAGCTTTGGAAGGTACTAATAGAACCAGAATCTCATTTGCTGAAGAATTGCTCTGGCCCTGTAGTCCAGCACTAAATTAAAAACAGCTGAATTCCAATGGGGTTGAACTTTCCATGACTGATATATAGCATGGGCTCTTTCAGAATTTGGAAGTTACTTCTCTTTTCCATTTCAGGTAGGTGAAGTTTGGAGAGTGTGTTTGAAGGTGTTTTTGCCTCCTTTACTAAGCATATTGCCTTTTGTTGCTACATTTTTTAAATCAGAGTCTGGCTGTGACAACAGTGGATGTTCTGGCTGTAACTAAAGTAATTGATCAAGAAGGCGAAGAGGAACAATATTATTCATAGTAGCTGGTTAAAACCTTTGTAATCCTGAGAAGAATTTTATCCTTATCCTTTATTTGTAACTTTTGTTACAAACTGATGGTCAAATCCTCCTTATGCTTTCATACTTCAAGGAGAAATAAATTCATGGTAATTTCAAGTAAATATTTTCAAACTTAAGGTCAGAGAAATACAAGAAAGTAGTGTTTTCCACTTCTCTCAAAGCAGCATCTTATATAATGGCTCTCTCAGTTTGAGTATTATGAATTTGTGTTATCTGGCAGGTGCACAGAGGTGGCCAGGGAATATTGGAATTTCTTTTCACAATGCCTTTATGTGCAAGAGGGAAGATGTAACTGCAAATTGATTCCTACAACCCTAAGATACAAGAGTAAGGAAGATACAGATACAAGTAAGGAAGAGTAAGATACAAGTGCAGCAAAGTACCTGAGTACTTTTTAAAGAACCAGTTTAAATCCTATTTTTTAAAATACATTATTAATACTCCAATGTACTTTAAGTGTGAGCTTGATATTTAGCACATATAAATAGAGCATTGCTGAAATTACATGCTTGTAAATATGTCTTTTTCTCTTTCCCAGGAAAAGGAAATCAGGACAGAGAAAATTTTGTGAAACAAAAAGGAAATAATGGAATCCCGGCAGAAGAAAGATGGGCAAGCATTGGCTTCTGTGCATCACCAAAATAAACTGACAAACACAATAATCAGTGTATAGTTTTAAAGGTCAACTTCTCAGCTTCTTTGCAGAAACTCTGATTATCAGAAGAGTTACTTAAATAGCTTTCTTTTACTCACTAAATCTATCATAGAAATGAAGCATACCTAATGAGTTTAACCTTCTGCTTTCTGATATTGAAAATTACCTTTAAAGATCTTTGAAGATTATCATGTAACATTATTGTATCTTAATGCTGACTTGTTTTGAATATTTGCTGCTCATTGACACCTACAATCATTTTATGACAAAGGAGAAGCTGATTAATTAATAGCCTATAATAGTTTTATCCTGTGTCAAGTGTGGTATTTACAGTGGAAACATCTCATTAAATATATTTAATGCAGATGATTTGCTCTCTCAGTCCACAAAAGCAGGCTTAGCAAAGCTAAAGAGATTTTCAGGTAGGTTACGCATTACGTGGTAGCAAATTTTTGTTGACTTATGAGTTTTAATTAGGTTGTCTGTAGCTAGGCTTTTGATTCCTTTTGGTAACAAATCAAAACATGTCTGGAGCCTGGATGGTAATGCAATAGTGACAAATACTGAGGGATCAGTATTCATACTGAGCCATCTCCCTCATTTCATTTATCATAGGAAAAACTCCTCCTGTCTTTCACTTCTGGCCTACTGATTGCCTCTTTCAATCTCCTGGCTAGATCAGCCCTACCTCACTGCATGGGAGTCAATTCTCTGAGCGAAGATCTCCTCCTCCCAGGTTGCCTTTTGCCAAGCATACTCTTCTTTTTCTTGGCCACTCTTCACAGCAGTCATGACACCAAGGGAAACCCTCTTGAAGGGCTATATGTTGCCACAGGATGTGAGTCACATCACAAAATCAGGGCAAACTGAATACTCCTAGATTATCCCTTCCCAGACCTGCCACCCATATCTTTGCTATGAAGGGAGTGGTTTTCTCTTCCTTTTTGGTGCTGTGCTTTAAGACTCTTTATTCTAAACCTCTCATGCTTAACCATGCAGTATGATGTGAATAGTGAGTGGCAATAAATGTAAGCCTCTGAAGTGTCTGTCTAAGCTTTGCAGAGAAAAGTGCAGTGTATAACACTGCACGAGAGTAAGAATCTAAGCTACAGATAACAAGAGAACTGAATTTTAATTTATATGTAAAACAAAGATTGCAGTTATTAAAAAAAAAGTCAAACAGCTTTGGAAGAAAAATTGATATTCACTTTTCTCCCTCTTATGCAGTAGCATGGGTACTATATTTGAATAATAAAAGTAGCTGGAGCATAAAATTAATAATTTTCCACTGACCTCCATATTCATTTAAAATTATTTTTCCTTGCAGACAGGTAAAGCTTTGTGTCAATTCTCATTTTCCTTAAGCTCTAGACAGTTAATCTAATCCAACAAAATAGAAAGCGAACAAGAGAGTATTAACAGGCTGGTAAGTCTCAAATGCCCCGTTCAGCAAAAGTTCAGCACTCAGGACTCATGTGGAGGCTGCATACGCACATAAGTGCACATTTTCATGACATGACACTCACACATAAAATAAATTACTAAAAAACAGTCATATAAAATGTGAAAAGTCAATTTTCAGACATCCTCATATCTACCATAAATCCTTTATCCTTCTGGGTTGTAAAACTTTCTGCTAAATTATAAGAAACTGATTATATATGATTCAGATTGCCATAATCTAAATAATTTATTGAAAAACCTCAATGTTTTTCCACTTAATTTTTACATCCATCTTAGAAAAAAGATAAATGTGACTTCATATAACATCTGGAAATATCTTTTNTAATAATGTAATATATATCATAAATTAATAAATCCAGCTTCTGATCATGAGATCAAGATTCTTGTCTCTCTCTTCACCCTGAAAAACCCTTACAAAGCCCTGCAACAATCCAGTGCTCAAGTGTCCTAATTTTTCCTATGCAGATTAGAAATTCTTTAACTAAATGACATCTTCACTGCAATATCTAGTCAGTGACTCCTTATTTCCAAATGTTTCTATCAAATATATAGTCAGGAAGCTAATTTGTTATGCTACATGAATGCCAGGTCCAAACAAACAACAATGCATTTTAACTTCATTAATAACAAATATGCATGTTTCTTTTCTTAATGTCTCTATTTGGTTGATTCAACATAGTCTTCCACAGATCAAGGTGGAAAAGGCAGGAATACCAGAAGAAATATGTACAACATAATAATTAAATAGCATTGTTTACACACCACCTCTATTAGTTTCTTCATCTCTAGATTAGGGTTCTTGAAAGGTCAAAATGTAGCCTGTGCAGTTATTATAAATACTTGAGATTTAAAAAAAAGTAAAAAGAGGACAGAAATAAAAGGAGAAAGGATTCAAAAAGTACAAAGACATCTAAGATGATGGCACTTAGAGTGGTTTTATTGCAAACTAACATGAAAATAGCTTAAAATGATAAATTATCAAGAGAAAACAAACCACTTTATTACATTCCATGGTTTTATGTCACTTTTTTCCAAAGAATAAATTTTATACAAGCCGGTTTGTATAGGTACACTTTGCTAATCAATATGAAACTAGGGATTCTTAAATAAAGATCCAAATTTATCACCAATCAAGTACTTCTGCCAGTGGAATCATAGGACTGCTAATGTTAGTTCAGTCAAATCATACTAATTAAAATTCAGACATTTAAAGAAGTCACTTAATCATCAAGGACTGTAAGCTCATTTCAAAACCACCTTGCCCCACTGATAGTTGTAGCTCAGGTTTATAACTTACTCATCCCAAAAGACTCCCTCACATTATGGTAAGCATCTGATGCACCTGTAATAATTCTGTTGCTAACCTAATTTCTCTGGAATAGCCTAAGCAGTTCAAGGTCTTAAGCCATTTCCCTCAAATATTCAAGTGGTAAAACTCCTACCTTGCAAGCTAATTCAAAGATTACTTTTTCACATTTTCCCTTAGGAAAATGATATTCCTTAGATATCATTTTTCTTGACCATAAGATATATGATTTAAAAAAAAATCTCTTGGGAACACTCACCACTAAATTTTGATAATCAGCAACAGGGAAAATTAAATGAAAACATATAAAAGCACCTGTATGGACCTTGGTACAATTCTACAACAACATCAAGAGAGCTGCATCAAACACAGGCATGTTTCTCTGAAACTGCCCATCCAACTGATAATCAGGCCTTGGGATCTTACAACACTTTGAAAGAGTGATCTTAAAAATTTATTTTTCACATTGGATTTTCAATTTGCAGTTTTAAAGGAATAACCTACTTTAAGAAAAATGCTTGTCAGGTATGCCCTTGTTAGAGCTGGGGTTTGTATTTCATATTGATCCAACCTAGTTTTAAGAAGAGAGATGGCCAAAACAGCTGTCAATGCTTTAACTGCTGGGCAAAAACCTTCCATTGAACTTAACTATGCTTCCACCTTGAGTTTTCCTATACAGCTCCCAAACTGCATCATCAGTATTTCTAAAAATGTTGCACATATTATTTTGAATAAATGACTCTGCAATATTATATCTTCATTGAGTGCTAATGCTAAAGCATAGCTACATAGCATATGCAATTTTGAAACAATTTTTGAGATGCGTCCAAATAAGTAATGAGTCGATTCTTGTCAATGCACTGCTATGAATGAACTATGGAATGTTCTGTTTTTGCATTTAAAATGTTTCCTCTAAATATTGACTATAATAATCTTCTTATTCTGTGTATAACTTTTTCTTTGTTTCAGAACAAAGAGCTTTTAAGAGCATGCAGTTTGATATTCTACACTCATACCTTCTTTTCTGGCCAGATCTTCTTGTTTTTAATTGCAGCAGACTGCTTCCAATTTTTAAATTAGTAATGTGATAGCTTTGAAGAGATGCATAATGCACCACAAAGATGGATGAGATCAAATAAATGTGAAGTAAATTTCAAAATTGTGCTAATTCTTTCTGCTGTTTTGGCTGGGAAGAGTTAGTTTTCTTTACAGTACTTGGTATGTGGCCATTTTGGGCATTTGTGCTGGAAACAGCACTGATAATACAAAGGAGTTTTAGTCACTGCTGAGCAGCACATGCACAGAGTCAAAGACTTTTCTGCTCCTCACCCCATCCTATCTGCGAGGAGGATGGGAGGGTGGCACAAGAGTTGAAAGGACACACAGCTGGGACAGCTGAACCCAGCTGATCCAAGGGGTATCTCATACCCTCTGCCATCATGCTCAGCATATACTTCTGGGAGAAGGAGGAAGAGAGGATGTTCAGAGTGATGGCATTTTTCTTCGAAAGTCATTGTACCTGTGATGGAGCTCTGCTTTCTTAGGGTTCCTGAACACCTGCCTGCCCACAGGAAGCAGTGAATGGAATCCTTGTGTTGCTTGTGTGCACTGCTTTTACTTTCCCTTTTTGTACTGTTGCCTATTAAATCTATCAAACATAAGTTTTCTCTCTTACTTTTCCAATTCTACCCCCAGTCCCTCTTGGGGTGAGGAGAGAGCAAGCAACTGTGTGGGAACTTAATTGTCAGATGAGGTTAAACCATGACATGCTATAATGTTTTGACACATAAAATTGTCTGAAGAATTGCATTTTTATTTTGCTGAAGACAATTTTTAACTTTCAGCTGATATTTAAATTTTGAAATGATAAAATTGCAAAATTAAAAATTGAACCAGTACTTTGAGAAACCCTGGTGTGTTTTCTTGTTATAAACAGCAAATCCAGCAATCAGTTATCTTTCTCTAAGGATGTATACATGTTGTAAGTTGATGAAGAGATTTTCAGAGAGAAATTTTCTGAAGCGCTGAGTCCTACAGCTGCCTTATTTTGGAAAGAATTTCCCTTAATCAGCAAATAGTTGGAAATTTAAGTCTCCTTCTGGCTGAAAACATATGGGCCAAAAATAAAATCCTTCTCAGACAATAAACAGTTATGGAACATTAAAAAATAACAGTAACACTTGCAATAGATTTAGTAAGAAACCTAACTTTATGGTATCCAGTTAATGAACCTTGTGGGGTATTCCTGAGGATTTTTTTCCACAATGCTTAGAAAAGGGACATGGAGGAAAATCAGCACAACAGCTTAAATGAAGGAACCCAGTCTGAGAACTAAAACGTCATTTTGTGCTGCCTGCAAAAACATCCTGCAAAGCAGAAAATGGCTTGTGAGAATATCTGCTTATTGCCCAGTCTCATCCAGGAGAATTCTGCATGTCTGGAGTTAGGATGCATGCTGTGGAGGCAGCACACTTGGTTTCCTATCCCGCTTGCAAGCATGAGAAGTTTATTTTTCTTCCTTCTCTAGACAACATCATGAGAAACTGAACACCTTTGCATGTTCCTGCACTGCCTGGATGTATTACAAACACTAATCTGTAGGAAATTATTTTAGTGCTAGAGAAACAGAAGGGTGCAAGGTAAACAGTCAGACANAATTCTGCATGTCTGGAGTTAGGATGCATGCTGTGGAGGCAGCACACTTGGTTTCCTATCCCACTTGCAAGCATGAGAAGTTTATTTTTCTTCCTTCTCTAGACAACATCATGAGAAACTGAACATCTTTGCATGTTCCTGCACTGCCTGGATGTATTACAAACACTAATCTGTAGGAAATTATTTTAGTGCTAGAGAAACAGAAGGGTGCAAGGTAAACAGTCAGACAAGCACTTTGCTCTGTCCCAGGT
>WBNQ01042853.1:0-23732 GCA_013401375.1 Spizella passerina | reverse complement strand
GGAAAGGGAAACATGGGCAGGCATTCAGTTCACATTGGGACATAATCTCTCTCTTCCTTCTAAGTACTAAAATATAAAGGGAAACATATTTGGTAAACCACCACTTGGACTGGTTGCAACCTGGCTTTTTGATTATTCACTATTTACATTGGGAATAAACCAACTTTCACTTGCTGATTTTGTATTACTCTCATTTCCTGTCTGCTAACACTTAGATACTTTTTTCCACCTAAGAGCAGTCAGCAGATAAAATATATTAACAAAACAGATGTTACCAGGAACACTGGATTTTCCTTTTGCAATTTTTGCAAAGACTTCAGCTTGCCCCCCAGCCTCCAATTTGTGTTTTGAGAGAATTATTAATGCAATTATGCATAATGTAACTATGCAGGGAAACTCAAAACTGTTAGGTAAGAAGGCAAAAATCCTAATTACTGTAAGTGACCTCCTGTCAATTGAACTCAGTGTAGAAGAAATGAGAGAAGAAACAAGGTATGTGTGTAAATGAGGTGTGTGAATGACTTGGTGCACATTTCCAGCTCTGGAACAAGGCTGTCCAGCCACCCCAAAGGCACTGAGAGCAAGGGGGTGCCCAGTGCAGTGCAGCACTATCTGCAGCTGGGCTTTTGAAATGGGAAACAGCAAACACTCCTCAAGAAGCCAGGACTGTGAATTCCATGCATTCCACACCATAGCTCAGCAGAGACATTTCGGTTCCAAGAATGGTGTGGACATTTTTAGTATTCCAGATCTATTCCACAGAGGGAATCCCTTCCATAATTCATTGGCAGATATGTTGTTGCATGACCAGAAAACTGTGCTACAGATTTCAGGGCCAGACAGGTGTACAGCCCATTTGTGACAGCAGTGACAGTGCTGCCCTGCTCTGGAGAAAGGAACCTTTGTGAAGACACTGAATCATTTCAAAGTAAACATCCCTGCTCACATTTCACTGACTCCCTTGGTTATATTGGAGTCTCAAGGGACTTCTCTCAGATATGGAATATAAACTTCACAGGTATCACAGCTCCTGGCTCAGAGTCCTGTAAAGACACCTTTCCTTTTTTGATTCAATAAAGATATCGAGCAACTTGTATGGAAGAAAATTAAAGAGGTATCACTGAGGTATCAAAGAGTCCAAAAATAGACCAGGAACATGCTGGTCATGTACAGAGATGCTTCCTCAGATTAGATGTGCTGAAGCCAAATTGCAGGGTCCTCCCATTGCTTGCACAGTTAAAGTGAACAGGATGGAATGCTAAAACATAATGGATGCTTCCTGCCAAATAGTGGCAGGCATGTTTATAAAGCTTTTCATTTAAGAGTACCAACCTCTAAAAATTCCCACTCTACCTCTCAGAATATCACTTTGCAGCAATAACATCCCAAAATGGGCTACGATGTTCATTCAAGACAAACTATTTACAGCAAATGCTGACTGACTGCTGGGAATGGAAGGGCTCAGGATATTTTTGATAACACAGATACTATTGGACATATTCCTGGGAAACATCCCTGACAACTTCAGTTTGCTTTATATGGTGCTGCTGGAAGGAAATAAATTGTCATTCAAAACTGACAGCACTAAATCACAATACAAATACACTTGAGTTACTTCCTAGGCTGTTATCAAGCCAAAAAGCTGGCAGCTCAGTTCCACCAGGAATCCTAAAGGTCAAGTCCCTGTGGACAGGGAAGACTGAGGATTTATAAAGTGTTTGTTTTGTTTGTTATTATTGGGAGGATTGTTTTGTTGGTTGGTTTGTTTGTTTGGGCTGTTTCTCAAGCCAATCCTGAAAAGCAGTACAGCTGTATTTGCACCTTTCCTCCCTAAAGTTATAAATTAAAGTTATAAGCCAACCTTTATCACAGTTACCTCACATCCTAAATAAACTCAGCTTGAGTAACTGGCAGCTGCCAGTAGTTCACTTGCAGTCAGAGCAAGAATAAGCACTGTTAATGCAGCTACTGTAATTTCTACCACTCTTACTAGTAANATTTTTCCAGAATCAAGGCCTTACTTGTACTATGAAACATGGTAATTCATCTCACTTTGATTCTTGTGTTGCTGCACTGACAGCAAATATTGCAGTTGAAGGTTTAAAACTCAGCTAGAAATGGTACTGGAGAGAGCTGCTGGCTTCCCCCCACAGCAGCCTTGTTTTCTGTGGAAAACCTTCCCTTTCAGTGAATCTAAACCCAGACTATTGTTTCATAAACTCCTCTTAGGTAATCTTCCTTACCTTTACACTTAAATCATGACAATGAAAAATAAAAACATATCTACAGCACCCACATCTTGATAGGAATCTGCACAGAAACAAGTGTTCCAATACATTCCAGATCACTTTGTGACTTCCAGGGGCAGAGTAGAAAACAACCCAAGCTCTGGCCCAAACTTTCTCCACAAATATTGATTTTACTTACCCTCTCCTGTCCAGCTGTATCCCAAATCAGGAATTTATGCAGCTCATTTTGATACTGTACAGTCTTGGTCATAAATGAGGCTCTGAAAGAAAAGACACAGTTCATGCATTTTGAGAATATAAATATATCCTGAGAACATTCATTACCACCATGAGCTTACAAGAAGGTTCACATTTCAATAAAAGTGAGCCTAGTTGCATTTCAACACCAATAATTAGCTGATGTATTTCTGCAATGAGTGAAGAAGACCAAAGTGATGGGATATCTCTTGTAAAGCACAGCAGAGACTTTCACTTCCTTCAAGACTGCTGCAAATTATGCATCAAATCTGAATTCTCTGGTCAATATGGAAACAGTTTCCTGAATCATGGATTCTCACTGAACTTATCTTACTTGGTTCTATAAACCAAAATATCCCTGTGCAGTCAATTTGAACTGAAAAATTGTGTTTACAGAACTTAAAAGTTCTGTAATTCACATCACAACCAGTGGGACCTGACAAGAGGCTAAATGCTTCTCGAAGTCCTTTGACAACTGAGTGGACAAAACCCTCCAAACTGGAATTATCCTTGATGAATTTTAGTAGGAACAATGTTTGCTTTGTTATTAAATTTCCCAGCTGCTTCTCCCAGCCAAGTAGGCAGTATAACTTGTTTGATATTCCTTTTTGATGCTATAATGAATATTCTGCAATACCTAGAAGTATTTGCTGGTTAAATCTGCCCTCAGCATCCTGAAAAAGCTGCAGAATTCTGACAGGGCTTCTGCAGCTGCCCATGTCAGAAATTGAGCAATGAACACTGACAACAACAAAGTGTGATTGCTCAGCTGATTCTAAGAGGAATGAAAACAGGACAGGAAACAAGATTGTATCTCATGAACTCAAAGACCCAGAGAATAAAGTTGAAACATTCTCAGCTTTAGTTTTGCAAGACACTCTTCTAATCTTTACTTTGTCCTTTCCACCTACTATTCTCAATTGGGAATTAAAAGCAAGGCATAAAAAAAGGTAAAAATTAATTTACTTTAAGTTTTTGGAGTGTGTATTTTGTTGGAGCTTTACATAATCCCTACATTTGGGCAAGTTTTGATTCTTTAATATAGCAAATTACCAAAATAACCAGTCCTAAGAGCAGTGAATGATTTTGCTAAGGCTGGTAAAGATAGATTTTCAGTCTGTCACTTCAAGCAGCTATAATGATCTCAGTACTGCCAATAAACCTCTGTTAACAGAGAAATTTAAACAAAAGCACACTTCTACAGAACATTTTGCAGTTCAATGTCAGTATTTATACTCAAAAAAGAGGGGGGGTGTAAGGGAAAAAAGAGAGATCACAGAGACCCCAATTTTTCAGAAGGACAGGATGAGACACAGCTGATCTGTATCAGCAGGATCTTTTTTGGTAGAAGCTGCAGCAGAGCCTGTGGGACACCACACCTGAGACAGGAAGTTGTACTGACACTCCCACACACCTCTTGGCATCAAGCAAAGTTCCATAAGCCAAAAATTGATTCTGATCAAAGCAGCCCAAAAAAAAAAGACAGCAAAAGAAAGAAAAAGATCTAACCACTCCAAGAATTCCTGATGCTTGCTCTTCCTTCTATCCATTCCAAGATTTGAAATCAATGTTGCTACTCTGAGGCTCAAATTTCAAATACTCCCCTTATCTATGAGACCTACTGCAAAAACAGTTTCATCATTTAGATTTGTGTGTGCATTGCATATAGATGTGTAACAATTTAACTAATTAATGGTGAGACCTACCTGAATTAGTATGTTAACCACCCTCAAAAACCTAGGAGACTTACAGTACTTGAGTCTTAAAAAAAAGAATTAGAAACCGTGGAGATGCATAATAATTAGAATTTGAAATTTAAGGGCTGTGCACAAGAAAAGTATGCTGTCCCTTTAGAAGAAGCATCTGTAGTGTAATTTATTCATTGTTAGCTTAGATTAACAATACAAAAATGGGTCCAGACCTTCCACATGAAAATGGAAGCTGCAGGAGTGCTGAGAGCACTCCTATGTGTCCTGAGGTAGCTCACCAGCTTCATTAAGGCTGCAGTTATGTTTATTACCACATTCAGCTGCCACACACGAAGAACTCCCAAGTGATCTATTCAGGTAATTTCATTTTATTCTTGCATAAATCACATTTGCTTCATTTAGTTTCTTACCCTATTGTTGGGTTGATGTTGGGATCAAAGCTATCTTCAACAAATCTCCACACAATACTTGATTTGCCCACACCAGTGTCCTAAGGAAAGAACAGAAACGGTTGAAAACATTATTAATTACTACAGACAGATGATTCTTTTGTCCTCAAATCCTTCAGTAAACTCCAGTGAATAACACATTCCTGCAGAGAATCTCAAGAGAAGTTGTGAAATACTTCAGGTATTACATTAATTTAGTAGAAAATGAAAGGTCTGTTACAAGTTACAGTCTTCTAAACAAAATTTTAAAGATTTTTTTGAAGAACCACAAAAATCTGCATTCACATATTATTACTCAAACTGTGGGCTTTTTTACAAAGCTATGCACACCTTCCAATAGAACAGCAGTGGGAAAAGACCACTTTTGGTAAAACATACAGCAACTGAGTACGGCTTAGCAGGATAGAGGACCAGTGGAGTACATGAAATTATACAAGTGTGACACATGCACTCAACCTCTGACTAATGCTGTCCCACCCTGCTTAATGAAAGACTTGAAATTTCTTCTGTGACACACCTGAAACACGTTACTAATGCAACTCTACGTGCTAAAAATGGTGAAAGAGGAAACAAACCATGAAAATTCTGGATTGTGTATATCTTGCACCATCAACTCCATGGTTAAAAAGCAAAAGACGCAGAGAAGTCACATTTAGAAGTGAAATTAAACTCTTAGTGGTAAAACGCTTCTTAGTAGAAGCTGGACATTTGAAATTGTATTTTAATTAAGATGTGTGAAGACAAACTTTTTGCTTTGCATTTCCTGAGTCGTTAAAACTTGAAGAAATAAACCCCTGAGGAACTGCTTCTGAAAATGAAGTTTAACATCATTCATGCTTTTTTTTTTTTCAAACCTCCTGAATATTGCAGTAATTTGGGTACACTATGTACGATTGTTTTCATCTTGCCAAGCCGTTTTCCTCTTGAAAAAAAGCACAATATCATAGCTCTGTATTTTTCACTGTTTGCAGTCTCATTAATCAGAGCAAATCTTAACAAGAGAAACGCAGATGTGGCTCCTGGCTCAGGGAATTCAAGGACAAGTTTTCCTAGGTGCTTATTCTCCTTTTCTTCCGCAGCAAAAGGTTTCTCAGGCCAGGCAAACACAAACAGTAGTTACTCCAAATACCTTCACAACACGAAGTGCACACAAACACATAATCTTCCCCTCTGCAAGGTGGCCATTTAAAGCAGAAAACAACTCTGAACAGAGGGTTTCAGTGCTGGTAGCGACACCTCCACTTGTTCACCGTGGGCTCTCCAACCAAATCAAGCCAAGCCACCAAACAGCTTCATTACCTTACAAATTTTTAAATTTCTACTTCACTTTGCTCCACGTCTCCTCTTTCCACCACCTGCAAGACTTCCCTGCAAATGTTCCTACAATATAAGTTCAAGCCCCTCCCTCTCTCCCACCAGTTAGATTTCAGGTGCTTCTATTTATTTTGTGCACTCCAAGCCCGAAAAGGCCTGGGAGGAAGAGCGAAGGGCGCATTGGATGATCATGCTTCCTCTCTTATTTTTTTAAAAAAGGAGAACAAGGCAGAAAAGAAGCGATATTAATCCCCAGCAGCCGCCTCCCTCGCGGAGAGGAAGGCGCGTCCGCCCAGTCCCCTCAGAGGGACGGGGCGAGGGCCCGGCAGCGCCCGGGGAGCGCTCAGCACAACATCATTCATGCTTTGCTCTGGCAGAGGCTCTCCAGGCTCTGAGAGAAGCTTTCTGCCATCACCACACAGCCTCTCCTGCCCCTGACAGAGGCTCTCCGCCATCACCAGAGGCTTCCCGAGCTCTGACAAGAGGCTCCCCGCCACCACAGAGCTTCTCCAGCCAGCCCCTCATTCCGCTCCCACCCTCTCTCCCGCCGCCCAGCACTTACCCCCAGAAGGCAAACTTTCAGCTCCCTCAGAGCCATGGCCGGGCAGGCAGCGCCTTCAGCGAGCGCCTGAGACGCGGCCCAGCACGATCATCGCCGTCCCCGCGGCGGCCGCCCCCCGCCCGCCCCGGTTACCCGCACACCGCGCTCCTCCTCAGGCTGCGCGGACGCGCCGCCATCTTGGGCGGCCGCCGGAGTTCCCGCCCGTGCCCCCCGCTCGCTGTTGTCCCCTTTGGGCGCTGAGGGACCACTCGACCCCTGGCAGCCGCCGCTCCTTCACCCGGTGGCGTTTCGGGGCTGACCCGGCGACAGGAAGCACCCGCGGCTCCTCCCTGTGCCCTCCCGCTCCTCCTCCTCGCCCATGTCCATTCCAAGATGGCCGGTAAGTGGGGCCGGCGGGCGGGCGGCTCAGCCGGGGCTGCCGCCGTCCCTCCGAAACCAACCCCCTGGTATCTCTCTTCTGTTTTTTGTTTGTAGGGATCCCTTTGTATTTTGTGGATTTGCAGGATGACTTAGATGATTGTGAGTAACTGTTTTTTATTTTTCCGCTCCCTGTTGAGGCCCGCGCTCCCACCCCGGGGTCCTCCTGTCGCCCTCTTTCCCTCTCCGCATTTTCACCCCGGTGAGGGCGAGGGGAGGATTTTGTGGCAGTTCTGGCAGGTGAAGGGTCCCGGGGTGTTGGGACCATCCCCGCTGGGCTCGGTGTAAACAGCAGCTCCAGCAGCCTGGGAAAGGCGCACGGAGGGACGAGGGGATCAGCCCCGCTCCTGTTGTCGGTGGGATTTAGGATACTTAGCCCAGGGATTGCTCAGCTCAGCAATGAGACTTTCCAAAGCTGTAGGGGCTGTGAGGACGCGTTTTCCGCTGCTCCTGCATCCCGGGGATGTGCTGCGAGCGCACCTCGGGATGAAGGGAAGATCTCCGTGCGTGCTCCGCTTGGATCGCACAAATTCGGGCTTGGGTTGGGTACCGAGCCCTGGTCCCAGAGCAGGGAACGGCTCCATCACACGCCCGTGTAGTCCCGGGCTGTGTTCCAGAAGAGCTGGACACCCGTCAGACGTGAACCAGCCTGGTAAGCGCTGAGACTTCAGGAGATAAAGCTTTGACTGACAGTGATACGAACTCCTGTTGCCTTAGAAAGCAGCTCTCTCTGGGGGGGGCTTCCTTGACGCTTTCGATTGACTTTTCTATTTAAAAAGAAAGATGCTGTATTCATTTCTTGTGTGAAACTTTGTTTCTCGCAAGATTTTTATTGTTTGAGACCGCTTAGAAATGTGAAACAGGTGGACCCATCCCACCCACCTTCCCAGCTGAGCTTGAGAAAGCTGACTTAGGAGAAAGGAGAATTTTCCATGGGGAAATATTGGAATACAACTGGGATCTGAAGTCTTCCGTCTGGAAGATGTGCAGGGACGTTGCCTCTGTGGGAGGAGCTGGTTCTGTGGAATTCTGTTGGTTGTTGCTCTCAACCTTTGAGGTTTCTGCTTTTCCCTAGTAGGCAGCGCTGTGTAAAGTGTGAGAAGCAAAAACAAAGGCAAACTTCAAGGTCGTTTCCTTATGGGTTTTGGCCTTGGACCATCCCTGGGAGTGTTTGTTGTCCCTTAGTGTTCACTCCTTGGCTGTTCTGTTTAGACTGTGACAGATTTGTCTGCTAAGTTGATTAAGAGGCTTGATGCTTGTAAGGCAAAACTTGAGTGAATAAAAATGTCCAGATAAAGACAGTTTTGCCATAAGTGGTAATTCATTAAAGAAGTTATGCATTCCAGGATGAGCATGGAAATAAATGTACCTTTTAGAGCTTTATGAAAATTGAATTAGGTGATTTAAAAATATTCTTTCATTATGTTAATTAATTTGACTTTACCTTTTGAATTATGGAATTAAAAGCTCTCTGTTGTAGCAGAGTTCAGGTGTCCCATGACTAAGATACTGTTGTCCAGAGACCAGGCTAGCAAAGAGTTCAGGGTGTGTTTCAGGAAAGCCTCAGTGAAATAAATCATTGGAACTGGATTCTTACTTGCATAAGTAAATAGGTGCAATAGTGTCATGCACACTGAAGATCAATTGTGTTGAAACAGGAAGTCTAGGGACTTATTCTGAATGTGAGAAAAAGCTGTAGTAAAATCTAGCTAAATTCAAGTGCAGCTTAAAACTTGTTTTTCATAAGGTAATGGGTCATCTGGAAGAAAGAATTACCTTATTTACGCCTTTTGTGTAATTAATAAGAAAGTATTTAAATAATTTCTTTCCTTCTATAAACACCAGGAGGGAAAATTACCTTCTTGAGCTGATGAAAGCATTGTGCTGGGTGCTGGTATTTACTGGTTTGTGCTGTGAAATCTGAATAGTGACACTGGGGGATGACATTGAATTGCTCCACTAGGTCCTGTGACCCTGAGTTTCTCACACCCCTGAGCAGCATTTAAGCACAGTGAACTCAAGTTCAGCTGTGAATACTGTCACATTTATTTCTGTTTATGGGTGAACAGATTGCAGGCTCACTTTTTTGATCTAGTTAGAGAGGAAAATACTGAATAATAGATGTACCTGTGAAGGAACATTAGATAAGAAATACTAGTTCAGTATTTGGGATTTACTTTATAGGATTTGATGTATTGTGAAACCTGTGAATATCCATGGTGTCCTATTTTATGGAAAAAGAAAACTAAAATTCTTGAGAGAAGACAAAATGGATTCTGCCATGATTATTTCTTACTTATGTGTACTGAGAGTGTATGGAAAAAATGTCAGGTATTTAACTCTCAATCCTGAGCATAAGTAGTGCTGCTCTGTTTTCTCTCTGCTCTTGGAAGCACTGGTGTGTGCTTAAGTACTTTAAATGAATAATGGAGCTGCTCCATGCAGTAAAATTAAACATGTACATCATGTTTACAAGATTAGTCCCAGGTGTGGTATTGTAGTCAAAGTTAAAACTGGGATTTATTTCATTGTTGCTTGAATTGGTAGGAATTCTGCACTATTTGAAGTGAACTAATAGCTGTAATTGTTAAAGTGTTAATTAGGGACAGGTGGGAACTAGGCAAAGCTAATGACAAGTGTATTGATTCTAATCAGTCTTTCTTTGTGGAACAGGTGACTTACCTCAAAAATCAGCTACTGAGTGTCTGGTCTGTGTGAATTTCAGATATATGCACAATAATTGCATAGACATAAGGACAGTCAGAGTTTGTTGCAACCTCAGAAGGGAAATCTGCAATGCTGCAGCCACTGGAACTCCCCCTGAGCTGTCAGGGACACAGCAAGTTTCTTCTGAGGCAGCAAATCTGCATCTTCCCTCTTCAGCTGCTTTGACTGGGGGGAACCTGGAGCAGATTTATCCCAGACAGACCTGGGCTCTGTAAATTGTTTACACTTGTGCAGAAAAATGTTTTGAACCAGACAGATCCTGCTGTAAGGAGCAGGCATGAGAATTAACAATGACCAGTGGAGGTGAAATAAGGGTTTCAGTGCAATATGTCATCATTCTAAAGAGCTGGGAATCATTAGCATCTGTTTCCTATTGTGTGGCTGTGGGTTCACTTGTAGTATCTGTGTGCACATTTGAAATTCAATGTTTAATCAAATCCCACAGTTCTGTTTCTTTGAAATCTTGTTTGGATTTGTTGAGCATGTTGTCTGCGAGAAAAGCAGAACTTGGAACTTCTGTAGTATTTTAACTCACCTGGGTTCCTTGGAGACCTTAAACCAATCTGCTTTTTTTCCCCAAAGACCCAGATGTGGCATTTTTCTCCAAGTATNGAGAATTTTCCATGGGGAAATATTGGAATACAACTGGGATCTGAAGTCTTCCGTCTGGAAGATGTGCAGGGACGTTGCCTCTGTGGGAGGAGCTGGTTCTGTGGAATTCTGTTGGTTGTTGCTCTCAACCTTTGAGGTTTCTGCTTTTCCCTAGTAGGCAGCGCTGTGTAAAGTGTGAGAAGCAAAAACAAAGGCAAACTTCAAGGTCGTTTCCTTATGGGTTTTGGCCTTGGACCATCCCTGGGAGTGTTTGTTGTCCCTTAGTGTTCACTCCTTGGCTGTTCTGTTTAGACTGTAACAGATTTGTCTGCTAAGTTGATTAAGAGGCTTGATGCTTGTAAGGCAAAACTTGAGTGAATAAGAATGTCCAGATAAAGACAGTTTTGCCATAAGTGGTAATTCATTAAAGAAGTTATGCATTCCAGGATGAGCATGGAAATAAATGTACCTTTTAGAGCTTTATGAAAATTGAATTAGGTGATTTAAAAATATTCTTTCATTATGTTAATTAATTTGACTTTACCTTTTGAATTATGGAATTAAAAGCTCTCTGTTGTAGCAGAGTTCAGGTGTCCCATGACTAAGATACTGTTGTCCAGAGACCAGGCTAGCAAAGAGTTCAGGGTGTGTTTCAGGAAAGCCTCAGTGAAATAAATCATTGGAACTGGATTCTTACTTGCATAAGTAAATAGGTGCAATAGTGTCATGCACACTGAAGATCAATTGTGTTGAAACAGGAAGTCTAGGGACTTATTCTGAATGTGAGAAAAAGCTGTAGTAAAATCTAGCTAAATTCAAGTGCAGCTTAAAACTTGTTTTTCATAAGGTAATGGGTCATCTGGAAGAAAGAATTACCTTATTTACGCCTTTTGTGTAATTAATAAGAAAGTATTTAAATAATTTCTTTCCTTCTATAAACACCAGGAGGGAAAATTACCTTCTTGAGCTGATGAAAGCATTGTGCTGGGTGCTGGTATTTACTGGTTTGTGCTGTGAAATCTGAATAGTGACACTGGGGGATGACATTGAATTGCTCCACTAGGTCCTGTGACCCTGAGTTTCTCACACCCCTGAGCAGCATTTAAGCACAGTGAACTCAAGTTCAGCTGTGAATACTGTCACATTTATTTCTGTTTATGGGTGAACAGATTGCAGGCTCACTTTTTTGATCTAGTTAGAGAGGAAAATACTGAATAATAGATGTACCTGTGAAGGAACATTAGATAAGAAATACTAGTTCAGTATTTGGGATTTACTTTATAGGATTTGATGTATTGTGAAACCTGTGAATATCCATGGTGTCCTATTTTATGGAAAAAGAAAACTAAAATTCTTGAGAGAAGACAAAATGGATTCTGCCATGATTATTTCTTACTTATGTGTACTGAGAGTGTATGGAAAAAATGTCAGGTATTTAACTCTCAATCCTGAGCATAAGTAGTGCTGCTCTGTTTTCTCTCTGCTCTTGGAAGCACTGGTGTGTGCTTAAGTACTTTAAATGAATAATGGAGCTGCTCCATGCAGTAAAATTAAACATGTACATCATGTTTACAAGATTAGTCCCAGGTGTGGTATTGTAGTCAAAGTTAAAACTGGGATTTATTTCATTGTTGCTTGAATTGGTAGGAATTCTGCACTATTTGAAGTGAACTAATAGCTGTAATTGTTAAAGTGTTAATTAGGGACAGGTGGGAACTAGGCAAAGCTAATGACAAGTGTATTGATTCTAATCAGTCTTTCTTTGTGGAACAGGTGACTTACCTCAAAAATCAGCTACTGAGTGTCTGGTCTGTGTGAATTTCAGATATATACACAATAATTGCATAGACATAAGGACAGTCAGAGTTTGTTGCAACCTCAGAAGGGAAATCTGCAATGCTGCAGCCACTGGAACTCCCCCTGAGCTGTCAGGGACACAGCAAGTTTCTTCTGAGGCAGCAAATCTGCATCTTCCCTCTTCAGCTGCTTTGACTGGGGGGAACCTGGAGCAGATTTATCCCAGACAGACCTGGGCTCTGTAAATTGTTTACACTTGTGCAGAAAAATGTTTTGAACCAGACAGATCCTGCTGTAAGGAGCAGGCATGAGAATTAACAATGACCAGTGGAGGTGAAATAAGGGTTTCAGTGCAATATGTCATCATTCTAAAGAGCTGGGAATCATTAGCATCTGTTTCCTATTGTGTGGCTGTGGGTTCACTTGTAGTATCTGTGTGCACATTTGAAATTCAATGTTTAATCAAATCCCACAGTTCTGTTTCTTTGAAATCTTGTTTGGATTTGTTGAGCATGTTGTCTGCGAGAAAAGCAGAACTTGGAACTTCTGTAGTATTTTAACTCACCTGGGTTCCTTGGAGACCTTAAACCAATCTGCTTTTTTTCCCCAAAGACCCAGATGTGGCATTTTTCTCCAAGTATGTTCAGATGACTTCCTCTTTTACTGAGTTCTATTTCTGAGAGTGTTTTGACTTTGCTGAATAATTGGAAAGCAGAGTTTTACATAGGAAACGTTGGGAAAAAACTGAGGCTTGGAACAGAAGGATTTTTAACATATAAAGTGTGAGAAGAGTGGGTTTACACAAAAAAAGCCCATAGTTGATAGATGCAGCAGGGAGCTCCCAGCACCTTCACAAGTACTGAGAAGCTGAAGTTTTTTCCCAAAGTTTGGGATGTGCAATTGTGTCAGCTGAGCCCTCTTAACTCAATGCATGTGGATGCTCCACTGAAAGGGCAAAGTAAAGTGTGTTTAAAGCCAGGGATTTTGACAGTTAAATTTTAAAGTTTGGATTTACAAATCTGTATGCAAGTGTTATGCTCAACTTCATTAGATACAATTTAAGAGGATTTTGTAAGCTGTTTGCAGTGATGTGCAATTACTGTTCTTTTAAAGAAATAGTTTCTGGTTTCTTGTATTTTACATTGTAACATCTCTTGCTGACTCTTGGATTTTATTTTTTTTTGGTTACTTTTCATGTCTTTCAAGTTGGCTTTGAAGATTATGGACCAGACTGTGATAGCATGAGGATAACAGCATTCTTGGATATTCCTGGACAGGATAACTTAACTCCACTGGCTCGTCTGGAGAAATATGCCTTCAGTGATAATGTATTTAATCCATAAGGGCACAGCTGGCACACGTGGTGATGCCTGAGTCTGAGTGCACTGTGCATGTTAAGATATTGCTGTCTTTCATTATTCTCCCAAATACATGCCTGATGTTATTTCTATTTGAATAACTTGTAAAACACTTCCATGAAAAGAGATTTTCAGCCTTGATTATCAAATAAGATCTGTTGATTCCATCTTTATTTTGTTGGTATTGGAAAGTTCAGAGAACAGCTTGATCTGTTTTATGGTGCCATTTACATTTGTTAAGTTCCCCTTGCATCCCATCTAAGTGGCACTGGCTGGATTTTAAGGCAATTGTTGTGTTCACTCCACAGGCAGATTATTGCCAGGGGTCTTCTGGATGTGTTTCGAGATTTCAGTAACAATGAAGAAGACTTTCTGACTGTAATGGAAATAGTGGTCAGGCTCTCTGAAGATGCAGGTTTGAAAGTTTGCTTTTGTTTGTTTTTTAATTTGTGTAAGTTATTTTATGTAAACTGCAACATAGGAAATGCTGACTTCCGATTTTGAGAAGACAATGAATGAACTGAGGAAGCTGAATCATCTAGCAGGAAGATCTGTCAGTGGAAACAGATTCATTTTTATCTCTTGGTTTTTAAATATTTTGTATGGTAAATGTTAAATGAAAGGCCTATTCTTAGTATAGGGCCTGAAGCAACATTTTTCAAGAAATTTCTTAAATTTGATTTATTGTATCTGGTTTAAGTGGCACAGAGCAGTTTTGTGTTTTAATAGTTCCTGTGCATACGTTCATGGTGACTGATTTTCTAGCTTGTGATCTCATTTTATTGGATTGATTTGGGAACTGCTCCCAAGTCTCTGAACTGTGATGATGTATGTAAGGCTACTCTGTTTTATTCAGCTTTCCTTTAAGAACAGGCAATCTCAGTGATGCCATTTCTATGTTTTAGTTATTTTAATTTTCCTCTCTTGTGAAAACATAAAGAAAAATGCTACCTTTTTTTAAGGTACCTGATCTTCATTTCATATTTACCAATGTAACCTGACTTATATTTCCAGAGCCAACTGTTCGCACAGAGCTGATGGAACAGATTCCTCCTATTGCCATCTTTCTGCAAGAAAGTCGACCAAAATTCCCAACAGCATTTTTTGAATACCTTATGCCCATAGTAGTGAGGTACCTCACAGATGTTAACAATCAGGTAGGAAAAACAGACAACAGGAGTTGAATCCTTGGAAAATTCTGTGTGGTTCAGTGAAGTTAAAGCATGGGAAAAAGATAAGAGGAAATTCCACATTGGCTGATATCTGGCTGTTATGTAGTGCTTTGTGTTTATTGGTTTCAATACATTCTGCTAGGGAGGACTGATTTTTGGTTTTTTTTGTATTTTTGGTTTTTGTTTTTAATACTTCCCTTAGCAGATAGATAATGGGAGACTTCAGGGTTTGTCTGACAGCACATGGACAGAATCTGTTACTGGAGTCATGACTTGAAAACCCTGTCTTCTACTTCATCTTTTGTCTTATTTTCAGAATGTGATGAAATGTCATCTAATGATTGTATTAAACTTTAGTATTTGTTACTAATTCCTTACGATAATAAAACTAAGACTTTTTTTCTGGGTTTGTTTTTTTTTGTGTCTATTCAAAGGATAGAGGCTTTTATGGTTCTTGTATCTGTAAATGTTTTTATAGTGACAGACTGGTTTTGTGTGTTTGTTTATAGGTCAGAAAGGCAGGCCAGGAAGCACTGCTGATTCTGCTGGAACAAGATCTTGTGGCTCAGAGTGACATTGAAAATAAGGTGTGTCCAATTCTGCTGGACCTCTCTGCTCCTGACAGTGATGATGAGTACAAGGTGGAAGCTGTCAATGTAAGTTGATAACATTAATTTATAGTGGTGATTAAGATGAGGTCCAGGAATAGTGCTGACATTAAAAAAGTAAGCCATCAAACTTTGTGTTTATTCAGTAAGATATTTGGATTTTTACTTTAACAAAACAAGTCTTTAATTTTTATTCTGCATTTTTGAAAATATCAGATTTAAAGAGACCATCTTTATGCTTCAGGATGCTAAATGATGTCAAAATAGTAGCTGAATAGCTTTAAAATACAATTGGTCCTTGGCAACCTTTTTTAAAATTCTTGTTAGGGTTGTTACATTCCCCAGAGTGTTCTTTACATTTGCTTTACCAGGTTTCACAGTAATGTTGTGGAAATGTGACCTGATCTCTTTCCTGAAGTGTTCTGAAAAAAACATTGCCTGGTGACTTTCAAGAAACCAGTTGACTCCACAGAAAAGTGCTGGTGTGTAATTACATTTCAGCATGGATATCTGACACTTGACCTGTAAAATATTTTACCAGCTAGATTTTCCTCTTCCTTGTTTGGGAGTTGGGAATTGCTTAGGCAATTTTCCAGGATGACATCTGAGCACCAGATGCCTTTTAGGAGTTTGAAAATTTGTAGGAAAGTCCTTGAATGGTCTCTTCCTTAGTTGTTTAGCATTCTATTACAAAGGCAAGCATTCCTAGAAAGGAATAGAGCTTATTTTTTGTGAAGGTAGAGAGCTTCAATATTTTTGAAAAATAAAACCAGAAAGATGAGGACTGTAATCTGAGGATGTTTGTGTAAGCATTAAACCCCTGGTGCATCAGAGCCCCTTGCTTTCTCCTTTTGCAAACACAAGAACTACAGCTGAAAGGAAACACCCAACCCAAAGCACATGATTTTCACAGCAGAAACATGGTTTGTGTTGGTAGAGGAAACTGATGGTTCCTCAGAGAAAGCTGAATTAAGGAGCATGTTGCTAACTTCCTTTACACTGTTAACTCCTAAAATTCCTGTTCATCATTCCTGCAGAGTGTGCAGTGGCTTACATGAAGAACTCATTTTTCTTGCACTCCCATTTTTTGTCTCCTGCTGTATGGTAAACTTCTATTTTATTGTGCTATCAGAGCCTACAGAGCTGGGACTCTGCACTTTCAGTATCTGAGCTGTTAAAGACCAATCTCTTATTGCACGCTGAAGCTTGGGATGTTTCCAATACACTTCAAGAGTGTGGTTTTTATAAGATCCTTAGTGCAATGGAGCTTTTGTCTTCTTCATACAAAATGCCAGTGTTTGCACATGGCAAACATCTTGAAAACAAATCTATTAATAAAAAGTCTATTTAACCAGATTAAAAAGACAGGGAGTTAAATGCAGAAATGTTATGTTCTGGCATATAATGATTTAAAGTAAAGCTGTGTTTGTGCTTTACATGGAAATACAAATAATATGTAGCAGTTTCATCTGTTTGATTGTAATCACTGTCTTGCTCTCTGAGGTAATTTTTAGGAGGAATATTTGGCTGTGCTTAAAAGCTTTATCATTTTCTTCTCCTTACTCATATTCCTTTCCTGATTTTCAGATAATCTGTAAAATGGCTTCTATGTTGAGCAGAACAACAGTTGAGCACATGCTGCTCCCTCGTTTCTGTGAGCTGTGCAGCGATGGGAAATTGTTTCAAGTCCGAAAGGTTGGTGTGTGTCCAGCCCTAAACCACCTGACAATGAGTTTGTACTGCTGGTCAAATGCTTTCCTGCATAATTTAATCCTAACTCTAGCTGATGGACTTTCAAAGCATCTGGAAGGGTTTTGATTTATTGACATGGTTCTAGTTTCTGTGGTAATAGACTTTGGCCAGCAGGTTGGGTCCAGTAGTTAAACTGATAACTGCTCTTGCACATTTTATAGCTTTGCACAATGGTTTTTTGTAAGCTGCTGTGCTTGGTTATAGGATAGTAGCAACTTTGATAATTTCTAGCATCTTATTTCAAAATTCAAAAGTAAAGGACATTTGAGAAATCCTTTCTTTAAAAAGAAATCTGTTATTATTGAAAGGAGAAATCCCCAAAGTGTAAGACTTTAACTCATGTTTGAGTACAAAAGGAAACTTGTAGCATAAGAAGTATTAAAATACTTGTGTAGACTTAAGGGTCACACCAAGCTGCAGCTTGGTTTGCAACATAAGCTGCGCTTGCTGGAATTTGAGCTGCTTTTATTGCCTTCTAAATAAGCACAGGGAGTGCCTAAAATGTGTAAGAACACAGCTCTGTCTTAAATGATTTCAAATTTTGCCAACATCTTTTTCCAGCCTGAGGGGATGTCCCTTTTGCCTTAATTAGAGCTCTGTAGTGGCCTGTAAATGGCACGAACTTGAGACCTTGATTAAACCTTGCTTCAGCAAAGCACTTAAGCCACCTTAAGCCAGGGTAGTGCTGTCAGTACACCTAAGTCCTGACCCTGGTATCATGTTCTGGCCTGCTCTGGGTTTGACAGCTGCTGCTCAAAGTGATTTAAACTTTCATGTGGGCTTATTGTCCCTTCTGGTGGTTACTGGAGCAGATGATGCTCCTCATGCAGAAACCTTTATTGCTATTGATCCCAGAGGCATGTGGTGTATGGACACTTGCTCCAGTGACCCTTTGTTTGGATGAGTTAATATTACATGATGCAGTTACAGGCCTGAAATTGGAAGAGTCAAAACATGTGCAGTTGTTTGATGGGATAAATAATGCATGGTGGAGTTGATAATCAAACTAATGCCCTTGAAAGAGACAGTGTTATTAATGACTTTTTATTTCTTAGATTTGTGCAGCTAATTTTGGTGACATTTGTAATGCAGTTGGGCAAGAAGCCACTGAAAGACTGCTGGTATGTAAAAACCAAATCAATTTGCCAGACCTGTATTTCTCAGTTCAGAAAGTTTAATAATGAGTTCCTTTATTGTCTTCTCTATAAATTAATCAGTGTGCATGCATTTTTAATTGATTTGGCTAAGGCCTTGGTTGCAATTGCACAGCAAAACTGGGAATTAAGAGAAATGCAAAGTTCTTCCTTTGCAAAACATGTTTAACAATGTAATTGACAGCAGATATGTGTGTATATATATATTTATGTATACACACACATTGTAGAATTACCACTTTCATTTTTCCCTGAACTAGATGATCATCAATTCAATTATGATTTCAGGGAAAATAGGCCATTAGTAATTCTTTCTATTCTTTCTTTCTGCAAATAGTTGTGTACATATTCCTAATGGAGTAAGTGACAGACAGATGGGTTTTTTTCCAATTCCTTTAATTAGTGTATGCATTTAACCTGTCCCTGTTTCTTCTGTTCTTTACTTATTGTCTCTACTTTTCAAACAAATACTTTGATATTGCTGCAGTCTTTGTTTAGTCTTTAATTAGTTTTGGATTGGCTTATTTTTGGCAGATTCCCAAGTTCTTTGAGCTGTGTTCTGATAGTGTGTGGGGAATGAGGAAGGCTTGTGCTGAATGCTTCATGGCCGTGTCTTACACCACGTCCCCAGAGGTTCGCAGGAGCAAACTGTCCCCACTGTTCATCAGCCTGATCAGTGACACCTGCAGATGGGTGAGTAACTCCCTCTGGATTGGATGCCTCCTCCCAGGCACTCCAAAACAAATAATGGACATGTTTAGTACTGCTCTGAGGTGCATTTGCTGAGATCAGAGCTTAATGCGCTAAAAACTCATCTCTAATGAGATAGTTTCTTATGTTTCCTCTCTCAGCAGTTTATAAGTGTAAATACTCTTCTGAGAAAAGGTGACTTGTGTTAAATAGATGAGTTGAAGTAAACAGTTGTCCTTCAAATTTATAATTTCCAGAAGATTTCTGTACAGTTATTGTAGATACATGCTTAGGTGTATCACCCTTTGCCTGAAGGGTGACACTTGCTTGGTAATTGGTTATAGTTGGTATTAAATGAAGCTGTTATATTAAGAACCAATTGGTTCTTACTGAAAATTGCATCAAATTTGGATTTTTCAACTCTGAGAGTTGCATGAAGCCTGACTGTTGCTCTCACTCCACCACAGGTTCGTCAGGCTGCTTTTCAGTCTCTTGGCCCATTTATTTCTACCTTTGCAAACCCTTCAAGTGCTGGTCTGTACATTCGAGAGGATGGGACACTGAGTATCCGACCACCAGCACAAGATGTGAATTCCAATCCCTGCCAGCCAAGCAACAATATCACTGTGATGTCTTCCAGTGCCAATGCTGCACTGTCCAGGTAAATCCTGGGAAAGCTGGGATGTAGTGGAAGGGATTAAAAAAAGGAGGTTTTGTTGTTTGTCAAAGCTAAAAATTCCATTTGAGAATGCAGTTCCAGAAAAGGTCTGAAGAGTGAGATCACCCATTTGAGTGTAACCACATTATTGAAAAATTCACTTTGGCTTCACAGGAGGGCAAAGGGAAAACTAGTGAAGTAAAGCATGGTGGTAACAAATTCTGTCTTTCTTTAGAGAAAAGCTTCTGTTGTTGCTGCTGTCTTTTATGAAGTATTTAACTGAAAACTTCTTATTACAGAGTACTTAAAATTTACTTTGAATAACTTTGTTTCTAGCTCAGAACAACCAATGGAAATCAAACCAGAATCATCGACTGAGGGGACTTCAGCAGAAGTTCATACACAGCTCTCTGAGGACCTAAATAAAAATTCATTGGAACAAAGTTCAGATTGTTGTGCCAGCCCAGGAGAAGATGTGTCTGGCCTGTGTCAGGGTGACAAAACTGCTGCTGCTGGCTCTGAGGGCACGAAGGAGAGCAGTTTTCCGGGGCTGGGCTCGGGGCTGCCACCTGCCGAGGACGTGTTTAACACATTCCTGTACTGGCGCCCTCCTCTGCCCGACATCAGTCAGGAGCTGGAGCTGCTGCAGTTCAAGGCTGAGAAGCACAACGATGGCTGCTCTGTGCCATGCAATAGCTGTGTTGCTAGCAATGAAATAAAAAAGGTTCTAGAAAGCTTACAGGAGCACATAGATGATCCAGATGTTCAAGGTGAGACTCTGTGACAGTAAAATCGTGTTTTCTCTGAGCAGATTTTCTGGCCTTTACAAAACACTTGAGTGCATTTTAATTAGCTTGATCTTCACAGGGTGATGAACCTACCTTGAGTAGTAAATTATAGTAGAAGGTTATGTAACAGCTTTTTTCATAAAACCTAAATTATTTCTAGAGCAGCTCAGGACTTGTTCCTGGCTTTTGTTTGCATGAAAAATAAATTGATCTAAAGACAAAAGGGAAAACAGCTTGTTAAAGACAGTTTTAACAGGTTTTGAGTATTGTAGGTACTGTGGGTTTAGTGACAGTGCTACCTGCTAATAAGCTGAATTCATCTAATATTGGCTGACTGAGAATGGCCCTAATCTCAAGTTCTTCCTCCTTACACACCTGAAACAGGCCTGTAGGCCTGACAGTGGGATCTGTGCTTCATGGACCAAATCCTTCTTGTCATCCATAGTCAGCTCAGTTTCTTGTTTTCACCAAGTCTCTTGAGTGCTCTGCAGTAAAATGCCTTTTCTTTCCAAGAGCAAATGTTTGCTAATACAGCATTTGTGTGCAGCTCCTACTGGGCTACCTTTTCTCTTTTCAGATGAGTTAATTACAAGTTTAATGCCTTTAAATGCAGAAAGGAGACTAAATAACCAGCTTTTGCTTTATACAGCTCAGGTCCAAGTGCTGTCTGCTGCCCTCAGAGCTGCTCAGTTTGATTCTGTTGGTGACTGTGACACCAAAAAAATGGAAGAAAGTGGTGACAGTCTTCAGAACAAAATGATTTTGGATGAAGTAGTGGTTTCAGATGCTGCCTGCAAGCAGGTGCAGGGGGACACTCTTTCATCTCCTGCCTCCCAGGGTGACATCAGTGACCAGTCAAGCACCAGTGTGCTGAAAAGCACAGTAAGTACACATTGTGCTCCATGTCTGAGCTGTGTGGGGTTATGCAGTCCTGGCATAACTGATCCACTTTTGATCCAAAGCCTTTGAACATTGCTAGACCAAGCTATCATATTCTACTTACTCTAATTAACAAAAGAAAAGCCATTAAGGGTTATCATTTCTGTTTGCACACAAATGACCCAGGAGGTAAAGATTTTCAGTAGTCTTGTGCAAGTTTTTTTTCTGATTAAATTCTGTTGAATATCATTTAAGTTAATTTCAAGGATAAAAACTATTTAAAAGTAACCATCCAAAATGTGTATGAATGTTAGGTTTGAGATGTTAGATTGCTTTCTTTAGAAGTAAATCTTAACTACTGCTGCCCTTGTTGCTGCTACAGTCTGTTTGCCTCAGTGTGCAACTGTTGTCTTTTTGTACTTGCATAAACACTCTGCACAAGGCTCTGCCTGTGCAGGGCTGTTCTGAATCTGAGCTCTGTTGTTCTGCACTGTGATGCTTTGAAATAGCCCAAACAGCACCAAATCTCCTTCATTTCACTACCTGGTACCTTCTTCTACAGGACTCAGAGGAACAACACAGAGGAACCAGTGTCTTTTTGAGGAAAGAGCAAGAAAATAATCCACCATTTGAAGATGACAAGTCAAAATTACAGGTGATTAAAATGGCATCTAATGGATTTAGTGGAGTAATTCATCTTACCCTTAATGCAGTGACACCTTCTGCAATGGATCAGTTGCAGAATGTGAAGGAATGCTCCAGAATTCAAGGAGAACCCTGTTTTAGATGGGAAAATCAAGAATGTTCTGTTGCCTTTTTGGTGCCTTAGAGGCAACCTGTGCAAGCAAGGTAGGCACTGAGTGTCCTGCTCTGTCACTGATTCACTGTTTGGCATCACCATAGAAGGAACTTTGAGCTTGGTGTGTGCAAGGTGTTGATAAAGCTGTAAGGACTGTTCCTTGCTGACTGCTCTGTCCTAATGAGAGGATCAATAACCACTGGAGCCATGTACCCTTGCTGAGGGTGACACACACAGGGGGTGTCGTGTCTCTTGTTTTGGTGCTGGCTGATGGGTAGAACTGTAGCACAGCAGCTGTATTTTCTTTCTGCTCTTAAATGGAAGTGTGTCTGTCTGTAGGACATCATCCCCCAGCCTTTACTGGACCAGTACCTGTCCATGACTGACCCTGCTCGGGCCCAGACTGTTGACACTGAGATTGCCAAGCACTGTGCCTACAGCCTGCCTGGGGTGGCCCTGACACTGGGCAGGCAGAACTGGCACTGCCTCAAGGACACCTATGAGACACTGGCTTCAGATGTACAGGTAAGAAAAGGAAGTTTTGTTACAACCAGAAATTTGAGGAGCAGATTTTTTCTTCAGTCTGTACAGTCGTTATAAAGATCACATGATTTCCTATAGAGGAATAAGTGTGCACTAAAAATACAAAATTCCAGATTTAAAGCAGACTTCATAAATATGATTTATTTCTACTCGCCCTGTTTGTCCTGCTCTCAGTCCTCACCCAGGGGTAGTTGAAAAGCTTGTTTATTGTGGTCATGGTGCCTCATGGTTCCCTTGCTGGCCCGTTTGCAGTGGAAGGTGCGGCGCACTCTGGCTTTCTCCATCCACGAGCTGGCTGTGATCCTGGGGGATCAGCTAACAGCTGCTGATCTGGTGCCAATTTTCAATGGCTTCCTGAAAGACCTGGATGAAGTGCGTATCGGTGTCCTCAAACACCTCTATGACTTTCTGAAGGTAGGAAAATGTGATAAATTTCTCCACATCAAATTTTTTCTGACTCCATTATATGAAGAGTTTTTGAATGAGCTGTGCATGTCTCAGTATCTAATCAATGTTAAGTTTTTCACCATGCTACTATTTTGTGTGTGTGCCTCTATTCCTTCTTTTAATGTGCCTCACTTCTCTTTTCTCCATATCCCAACAAAATACCAAGTGAAAACCCTTTGTAAATGCGGTTGCAAATGCTGCTGGCTGTTTTAAACTGGGAGAATTGGCCCAGCAGCAATTTGTGTTTGGGGCTGGGAGAGAAGAGAGCAGATCCTGGTGGGCTATTGTGGAATGCACACAGATCCTCAGCTTTTGGTTCCTCACTCTCATACCCAGAGATGGTGCTTTGGCTGTTGCTAAAGGGATGACTTCTTGTACTTTGGATGGCACTTGGGTGTGTCCAGGCACTCAGCTGACTGTGCACAGTTTTTAGGAAGCACCTTGTTTTTGGTCACTGGCTTTCAAGTAGGAAATGCACCCAGGTGTGAATAGTGACACACCAGAGAACTGCAAGTCTGAAGTTTTATCAGTTTTATACCAGTAATGTTTTTCCTTTAGCTACTTCATGCAGACAAAAGGAGGGAGTATCTTTACCAGCTGCAAGAATTTGTGGTGACTGATAACAGCAGGAACTGGAGGTTTCGTTACGAGCTGGCAGAGTATGTAATTTTGTTAACTTCTGATTTTTAATCTGTATTGCTAACTTGGAAATAAGTAATTACATTCAGAAGTTAGCACATCTCAATTAGAAGCTAAAAGTTTAAAACCTTTCTTTAGGAAGGAAAAAGCCACTGGCTGTTAGGGTTATCTGGGGGGGATTTGAGGGTGTTTG
>WBNQ01042852.1:0-21140 GCA_013401375.1 Spizella passerina | reverse complement strand
GCTGATGCATGAGGGGATTGTGCAAGGCAGTGGCAGAATGAAAAACAGGACCTGATGCTCCAGATCTCCTCACAGCTCCTTCTTAAATAACAGTGCTCTCCTAATGCTCAGCAAGCTTCCCCTCCAGAGCAAAACTCTCACATGGCAGCATCCCAGTGCCCACAAGCTCTTACAGTACCTGGATGCAAATACAGTTAGATAATGTCTTGACTCATGTCACAACTCATTACCAAATCAGAGCATGCAGCCATATCAATGCTTAATGATCTTCTGAAACTTTAATTCATTTTACTCTGTAGCCATTTTCATTAATTAGCTGCATTAATTTTATACAGATTAAAAATGTAAGTCAAATCTCTTTGAAGTAGAAAAGTGGCATTTTAAAAATCCACATTCTATCCCAAGCCTATAAATACATCTGCTTCATAGAAATCAGCTGTTTATGGTAGTTCTTATAGCAGAGAGGGTGACTCAAAGAGGCTTATGTGCTGCATTAGTTTTATCAGAGCTGAAAAAAACCTCCCAAATTCCCTGTGAATTAGAAGGATCAGTGACTATAGATAGATCCTGTGCTCTTCCCCCACCAGCTGAAACATGGCACTGGTTTTGTATAGTCTGGATCCAAAGCAGTCACACTAGCAGAAAACAGTCACGTTTTGTTGCATTTTTACAGAATACTTTCTCAAGTAAAAATCAACAAAGCAACAACACCACAAAGGCTGCTAATTGCTCAAAGCAGTCAGTGTTTTCCTCCATGCCTGCCCCACTTTGTTATGGAAAACCTAAGAGTGGTTGAATTCAATTACACAGCCCAAAATAATATTAAAAGATCATGAGTAAGGCTGCAGAGCAACCCATGCAAAAAGCTAGGGAATCTAATGGAATTAAGGCACTTTCTAAGCCATTAGTTGTAGGATAAATAAGGCTGAGTAATGAGTTCAGGGATAAGGGACAGAAGGTTGAGGTCCTAGCTGGGTCTCACAGGAGTCTGGAGGTCACCAGTGGCGTCCTGGAGTCTGTGCTGGTGCTTGTGCAGCTCAGAGTGGTTATAAATGACCTGGAAAAAGGGCTGAGCACTTTGTCAGGGGAGTCTGCTGATGGTGCACAGTTATTTATGGCACTGAGCATGGGGACAGGTTATAAGGAACTTTATGGGTGAGTCCTGCCTGATGACAGACTGGGCAATAAAGTGCAGGTGGAACTCGGGCAGATAAATGCAAAAGGGTGCTGGGGACAGCCCTGTGGGATCTGTGAGCTCATGGTCACTGGGGCTGCAGCACCAGGGCACAGGAGCTCTGTGCTCAGCTGGCTGCTCCAACTGAGGAACACCATGAGAGGAGCACTGGCATGCTCTGAGGGAAGTACAGGCTTGTTCCTTTTCACAGGAGCTGTCTGAAACCTCCTTGCAGAGCGTGACTAAGCAGAGCTAATCTAGGAGATCATTCCCATATACTCCACTGTCCCACTGTCCTGCCAGTGATGGTCTAAAGCTCTGTGACACTTCCCAAACTTGTAATGGCTGCTTGTGCAAGTCAGAGTCAAGTTCCAGCTGTGTTTTCAACCATAATAAGATTTATCTTGCAAAACTTTAGTGGTCCTTAACAGTACATTTGCCCACTTGTAAGATCATTATGCCTTTGTTTCCTAAACATTTGAAAGCCTTTGAAAAGCAGAGGGCTTGCTCAGCTGTGTCCATAAACATTCAAATTACACTTGACTTCTTTTCTACCCTGTATTTATCCTCTGTGTGTGCGTGTTGCTATTTAGCAAGTGCAGCAGTCCTCAGAGACTGATGATGGAAGAAACCTCCTACCTGCAGTGCAGCCTGGGCAGCTAAACCTCCTGGCTCCATGCTTGGATCTGGGATGGACCAGAGAGTAAGACTTTTAAATTACTTATTTGAGCACCATTACACCCCAAAAATGAGGGCAGCAGCCAGTGGAGTGCCAGGAGGGTGCTGCCAAGGGCACTGCCAGGTGGCAGCTTGGGGTGCAGTGGCTGATGGAGAGCTGGGCACCCTCCCTGTCCTGCCACTGCCCCTCCCAGCCCACTGCCTGCTCCAGGGCTTGGAGCTGCTCCAGAGGTTGGATGGAGCTGCCCCAGGGGTTGGATGGAGCTGCTCCAGGGGTTGGAGCTGCTCCAGGGGATGGATGGAGCCTGCTCCAGGGGTTGGAGCTGCTCCAGAGGTTGGATGGAGCCTGCTCCAGGGGTTGGATGGAGCTGCCCCAGGGGTTGGATGGAGCCTGCTCCAGGGGTTGGATGGAGCCTGCTCCAGGGGCTGGAGCTGCTCCAGGGCTTGGGCTCTGTGCCTGCAGCAGGAGCAGCCCCATTCCCCTGCCTGGCAGCTCCCGTGTCCTTGGAGGCAGCACAGCTGAGCAGCAGCAGCTCGTTTGCAGGCAGTGGGATTTTACAAGGACTTTTAAGAGGCAGCTCTGCCTTGGGAACAGGTGACACAGCAAACACTGGTGACGGTGCTCTCCCTGCAAGGCACCACGCAGCTGTGGGGTTTATCTGCTTCACTGCTTCTGATCACAGCTGCCCATCATATTTCAGTGTATTTATGACAACTATAGGTCCAACTCTTCCACTTCTTTTAGGAAAAAAAAATGCAATAAACGCGCACTACAATTTGCACAAAAATTTTCCACAGCCCAGGCTAAAATCAGTCTTTATGTGCTTGGAATTTATTTAAAATAATTGCTATTTATGCTTTATTTATTGGCTTTTTACCAATCTAATCAGCATAATTTGACTGTGCTGGAACAAATCTACAAGACTCCAGAACTGCTCTTGCAGATCATGCAGATTAAACATGAACTAATGAGTAGATTTCTGGATTTCTAAATCCACAGCTTTGGAAAAAGCTGACAATGCCCATCAGTATTCACACAACAAGAGAGAGGCAAACCCCAGACATACAAGAAAAATGGGTACAGATGGACATATGTGTCAGAAATCTTGGCAAAGGAAAAGGATTAAAAAACAAAACCAAAAACAACAACAAAAAGACATTGGGATAATAAGCAACAGCATTTTGGTTTTTTCCTAAATATTTCAATAATAAATTAATGTCTCTGCTTTTCTGTCTTTAGTTCTGTCTTTAGCTCACTCTTTTGTGGAAATTAAACATGGTTCTGTAAGAACTAGAGGCCATAAACCACTGTGGGATAAAAAGGAAAAAGTAGCAGAAGCTGCGAAGATGAATATTGAATTCACCCACGAGTTATCTGAGCACATCCAAAAGCCATGACGTCAGTAAAAAGGAAAAAGCCTGACTATTGCCCTGGGAATGAAACCAAAAACTTGCTTTGCCAATATGTGAAGGTTTCTGAAAGTCTTCTAAAAGTTTCCTCAGGAGACAACAATAACTCGATTAGAAATGTTCCAGCAGATGATGAAGAACAATAACAGCTGCTCCAAAGCTCACTGCAAACAATGGAAAGTCCCCGTTGATTTGTTCAGTCTTGAGCACGCTCCAGAATTCACAGAATTTCACAGAAGAGGTAAAAGCAGCTGTCTGCCTGTGACAGCAGCAATGAGGGGACAGGAATGGCCCCATAATTCAAGCCCTGTCCAAAAACTGCCACTGACAGGCAAGAGACTAAAAACAGGCACTGGGAAAGTGGGCTCAGTGCTGGTCTGGAAGAAGGATGCTCCCTTCCCAGGCCTGATGGGATAACACAGACAAACTCAGCAGGGTCTCTCTGGGATTGAACCTGTCATGCATAAATTGACATTGTTAATTCCTACCTGCCTTAAGGAAGTGTTTTTACTTTCCTGCTTGGTTAGTCACACGCAATCAGGATGTCCCCCTGACTTCACTGGTAGCAGGTTTATCAGTTTTATGGCAGGTCTCTCAGCTGCATTTCTTGGCACTGAGCTTATTAAACTGCCCATGGGGGCTGCATGGGCTGGGCAGACTCTGCTCTTAGCTCTGATCTGATAAACACCCCAGACTGTGTCACCTTCTGAGCTTACTTGGGAGATACCTGGACATAAGTTTGCTCTAATGATTTCTCCTTGTCATCACCACCTAAAGCCTTGCTTCCTTGAATTCCAAGAGCAGGGAGCTGCCATGTCTCTGCCCAGAGCCCCCTTTCCCATGCCCAATGCAATTAGAGCCTGTTGCCCTACGCAGTGCAATTAGAATTAATGAGGAAGTTTAAACCAATGACATCAGAAATGTGTTTGGCTCATTATCTTTGAAACACAGATAAAAGAAGCAGGACAGCCTCAGAACCATATGACAAATGTGGCAGTGCTGGAGTCTGAATTCTGGGGCTGAGGGGCACAGGCTGTGGGTGATGGAACAGCCTTGTAGGGAATTTCACTGCAGACAGGGAAATGTTGGGGCAACAGAGTAAGCAGTGGGCTTTGCCAGCAAAAGGACAAATTCTTCTTTCACCTCCTGAGGACCTTGGAGTAAACCTGCTCAGCGAGGCTTTGTGCCTTCCCACAGTTCAGAGCAGAGCAGCTTTGTGCTGCAGCACAAGAGCTGGGCAAAGGCAGCAGGAATAAACTGAGTCCTAATAACATCTGCTTCACTCTCCTAGCTCATCCCCCACCACCACCTCACAAAAAGACAAGCACTTGGGAAGTCCAAGAGATGCTTTCCTCATGATGCAGCCTAAAGTTTGTTTCAAAACAAAACCACATTTCTCTGCAAATGAAGCTTTAACTGCAGTATTATTTATTTAACAGGAAAAACAAGACAAAGACAAAATAAAACTTAACCCTCTTCCTGAGCCTTTCACTAGGTACATATTATTTTGTACTTTCTCACAAAATTATGTAATCTTGTATTTGAAGGGAGCTTGTGTTGCTCATACTCTTTTGGCCAGGTACAATAAATACTCCTAAAAGTAATCCTAATAAAGCTTGTGCAAGCATGCACATTGCAAGCATGCTCCCTTCCCAGATTCCTGTCCCTGCCCCATGGAACTGAAATCAGGCTTTTTCCATTACATGGTTAAAGCCTGTGCACAGGCAGAGCAGAGGCTCTGGATCCTTGTCCTAGTAGTTAAAATCCCTCTGGAATTTGTGTCAATTTATCCAAAGGGCTACTTGGAAATACTGTGCAGGGCTTAAACCCCCCTCCTCTGCGCTATTTTTGAGCACAAGCTCTAGCAGCTCTGAAGCATTTATTCCCAATTGCACCCACAACTTTTCATTTTGGTCTCTTTAATGTGTCAGTTTAAATCCCTTCCCCTTCCTCAGGCAGCTCTCAGGCTGTGTGGTGGCGTTGGAGCTGATGCCTGAGAGCAGGAGCTGTGCAAAGTGCTCTCACAGCAGCAGCACTTTCTCATTTCATGGCATTGCACATCTTGGAAGGCACAGGAAAGGTTGGTTTGTGCCCCAAAAGGCACACTGGCACTTTGGCATGTGCCAAGGCCATGCAGCCTTTGCTTTATCTCCAGAATCATCTTCACCTGCCTGGGTCATGTGCTGCAAATTCAGACATCAGTTGTGGGTGGGGTTTTCTTGCATTCAAAGTTTTATTTGGGGAAAACAAGTCAGTTGTACCTGCACTACAAACAACCCCACTCAGCCATCAGTCTGCACATGCAAAGCAGCAGAAGGTTCCCCTCTGAGGTGGATGTTCCCAGGGGTAATGCTGCTGTGAGCTGCAGGAGCAGGAGGGTGACATGTGCTCTGTGCCCATATGTCCCTGTCACCTGGTGGGACACTGCAGGGAAGGGATGCTGTCCCTCTGGAGGAGCCATGCTGCCTCCACATCTCTCACCAGGAGCTCACGAGGAGGGAGGAGGCAATCTCAGAAACTCACACCCCAGAACTGGGAAGGCTTTTTCCATGTTCCTTGCTGAAATTAGTCTTTCCACTTCTCTGCCAGTCCTCCTCCTCCCAGTCAGGCCTGTCACTGAGGAAATGCAAACTCCAGGAACACCAGTGTGGGTTTGGTGCACAGGAAGGGAGATTGCCCCTGCCTCTCTCTGGGGAATGAATCCCTCCATGAGCAGGGCAGTTTCTTGCAAATCCAAAACAAAGAAATCAAGGGAAAAGTGATTACCTACAGGAAAGCCTCAGCTGATGGAGCAGGGCCAGTGTCCCTGTGACTGTGTCTGACCTTGGATGGGTCCAGCACAGCACTGTCACAGGCAAGGGCTCTGCAGTCAGCCAGCACATGGCCAGGCACTGCTGCTGGCTCTGCCCTTAGTGCTCTACTGGTTTTTTTTTATTCATATAAACCCTTCTAACATGCTTGTTTATAATATTACCTTCTACTCTAGGCTGTATGGACATGATGATTGATTATAGGCTAAAACCAAAGTGAAGGGTGCTTTATAAAGTCAGCTTATTAGGGGTTTATTCAGCAAATTTATGTCTTTTAGAATGCTTCTGTACACAGAAACAAAGATGTCTCATAATTACATCATTCAGGTCTGCAGTTTATATTTCTGAATGCCAGGGAAAGTTCCAATATAATTCAGCCCCATCTCTGCACAAAATAAAGACCCTGCACTCTTCATCTAATAAGAGAGCAAAGTGTTTGGAGGTCTCTGGAGCAGAGTTGCAGTAGCCAAATTCAGCTTTAACACACACCATCAGGGAGCCAGATGAGCTTAATCATGGAGGGATTAATGTGATGCAGCCCTGGGGCATCTCCTCTCACCTGCATCCCACAGGCCTGGGTTACACAGGGGCACACAGTTTCCCTTTAGCACAGAAAATGTCCTTTTTTTCCAGATTGTCGCAAGATGTAGCCTGCTCTCAATGTAAATATCAAGAATCTCAAAAAGTTCTCCCTCACACACAAAGGTAAATGAAAATGCCCCTTCCTTGGAGCTGGCAATGTTTAAAAAGCCTTAATAAGCTTTTCTTATTCATAAAAATGCCTTATTTTTAAAAACTTGCCATTTCCTTAACAGCTTTAAATGTGTCTTTTGCATCTCTCCAAATCTGCAACTCTTTTTCCTCCCACTTTCCTCCAAAGTCCATGTTATGGAGTATACATGATATGGTCTTGCAGCTGCTTCTCCCTGAGGAAAGTCCAACAACCCACAAAATGGCAACAAGGAGAAAGTGTCATGGGGAAAGTTAATTTTAAGGAGAAGAAAAGAAAATGCCCAGAGACAAAAGCCAAAGCCAGCTTGTGTTGTCAGTGGAAACCATTTGGTTCTGAGGGACATTCAGAAAACACACTCAGGGAAGGTGAGTCATACATGCACCTTTCTTGAGCTTTCTCTCAAACTTTTTCTCCTAAAGTCCAGCCTGACACACATAGCATGGACATCTTGCATCATCTCTCAATTCTGCCTGCCTGCAAAAAACTGAAGAATTGACATTGCCTTGTTAATTATTTTTCCAAACAAGAACTCTTTTTTAATTACAGGTTTAAAGAGGATATAATGTCCCTCCTGTGTTCTCAGGCACCCTGCTGTTTTGCAGAGCAACAGTAATATCTGGCAATGATAAGATCTTTATAAACCTGTTGTCCTTGTTAAACAAAGAGGACTTTGATTCTACAGTAACATTGCGTTTGGTGAAAGCCTGATTTGCTGACAGTCTTTTCCCATCAGCCTGCCATGAAACTCACCCAGTGACCTTCAAGGGCTTTTGAGTTCATGTCTAGCAAAGCAATGGCACAGTGAGCACCTGACTTTCAATCCATTTGTCAGACCTGCCACTGCTGGCCCCACCTCTGCCTGTAACCTTCAGCCATGGATTTGGAGCTTGGAGTCAGCTCTTTCACCACCTGAGCCCTTTGAAATTCCTTGCAGCCCCATTGCAAATGGCAATGCAAAAATGGTGATAGAGGGAGATTAAAGGCTGATGGCAGGTCTCAGAGGAACTATGCTATCTCTCCAGTTCTCTGCCAATATTTTCCAGGAACCTAGTTCCTCTTATATAAGTTATAGATATATTTTTAAGAAATTCAATCTGCCTTATGCAAATATTTCTTATCAGCAGATAATGCCCTTGCAGCACCAGGCATATTGATTAGGGAACCTGGGCTCGAGGTGGCACAGTGGTAGCACATGGTACCATGCAGAACAGCAGCTGGACTCCTTCCACCTGAAAAGTTATTTGTTCTAACTCTAAGGAATGACCCATTAAGCACAAATGATCCATTGAGCAATATGCTTTACAGACCACCACTCAGTGGACCCTCCAATGTAGCCTATATGTGCCAGCTTAGAAGTGGGGTGAGTGGAAAATGTGGCTTAACTCCCTTGAACTCTTGAGATTAGCAAAATAATGTAAATGTGTGTGAAAAATATTACATATCTGTGGTCCAGGGTACTTACTACTGTGGCACCCAGAAGCTCACCAGCAATGCTTCCTTTCTTATGACAATAATCTGTGGATCAGTTTTTAAGGGTGCCATGTATTAAGTGTTTTTCTCAATGAAACCATTCTCAGAATTGGGAGGTCAGCCCTACACCCACAGACATCACTGGCACCCTCCCATTGACTTCAGCAGCCTTTGAATCAGCCCCTGGTTTCTGGGGGAGCTGTGGGAACATGGATACACAGTGCTCTAAAAGGCAGCAGCCTTTTAAAAATGTATTTGGGATAATTTCTCCCTCTGGCAACCTCGAGTTTAGCAGCTTAATCATCAGCCAGGAAGAAGAGTAGCAGAAAGATCTTCCACCTTCCTCCAATGAGTTAATTCTCTCCCCTGCTATATTAGCCGTCATACATCTAAATATACTGGCATTTGTTTCTCACCCTCCTCCAGATCACAGAGCTGCTTAATCACTGCCTGTCAGCTCCTGCCTTGCCATATTCCAGCCTGTTCATTGAAAATGTTGTTATTTGCTCCCTGGGCAGCCAGTAGTAAACCAGAGAAGCAATCAATAAATGTCCTTAACCGGAGCTCAGGCTGCCAGCGGAAGCATTGTCTAAAGCAATGGGGGCAGGATAAATCGCTGTTTCCTTCCCCCAGCACTGCTGATGGCACATATGCACTGATTCACTTGTCAGCTTGCCATAGCACACACACTCTGCCTCCCAAAGCAAAGGGGCTGGGAGAGGAGAGCAAACCACACACGGGAGCAGCCACTGCTCCCAGGGCTGGGCTGTCTCCTCCCCTGCTGGACTCAACCTCCAGGACACCTCTCCCTGGGCAGGGCTGGGAGCCTGCAGCCTGGCCCCACTCCCAGCACCTGGGAGGGTCTGCCACTGGCTGGCATGGCCCAGCCCCACAGCATCCCACAGGCAGGCCACGCTCCAGGGAAGGCCCATGGCATGACAGCAGCACATTGGCATGGTGCTCTGCAAGCCAAGACATCCAAGGCAACCCAATCCAAGGTGACCACAGCCACAGCTGGTAGCCCTTGGACCTGCAGGATGGAGCTGGTAGCCCTTGGACCTGCAGGATGGAGCTGCTGCCCCTTCAGAAGCGGGGAGGAGCTGGTCTCCTCTCCATCATGACAGCTGATGCCAAGTTGCTCCATCCTTCCTGCCTGTTGCCTGCTGTGCAGCTCATCAGCAGGAGCCGGGAATTTCATTCTGGCCTTGAGCAGCACCCCAAAGCCTCCAGACCCAGAGCTGCAAACATTGCTCTGATGCAAGGAGCATCCCCTTTCCCCTGCCCTCCCAGCCTCCTGTGTCAGGATTCTTTGGATACAAACTAATGTTGTTTCATTCCTGCCAGCCATCCCTTTGGGAACTAGAGGGATTATTACTGTTCTTACCAGCATTTTGCACTTGGACAATACCACAAGACTACAATGAAATAAAAGCAACCCAGAGTGTTGGCTACTGCAGTTAAATTCAAAGTTGTGGTCCAGACTGTGAAGTTGCCTCCTGCTGTAACTTGGCAATCAAGCAGATGTACCAAGTGGGTCTTTAAAGGGCAGCCTAAATAAGAGCAGTTAATTCCACTGCTGGCACAACCAGTAACTGCTTGGAAAAAGGTTGGTGGGTGAAAAATGTGGTAGAAATCAGTTTTTATTTTATTCTGCTATGATGGAAGCCTTTTAGATGGCTAAGTCCCTGCCAAAGCTCCCATCAGTCAGTGTCTGGGTCACCACACTCCAGTCTGGCTTCAGCTCCTGAGCAGATGTTTCCCTGCCATTTAATGCCACTGTGATGAACATCATAAGGCATAAACCTGGCATTAGGTGAACAACAGGGACATAAACTTCCCCTTCTGGGGCTTTTGAAGTGCCAGACCAACTCGTCAGCGCTGGAGGAGCTGCATGCTCTGGGACATGCCAAATGTGGTTTAAAAAGACCATGGCACAGCCACTTTGTCCCCGGGTGTACAGACTGAACTGCAAGACCAAACTGGTTTCTATGCTCAGTGATGGGAGCTGGGAAACCCTTCTAGGGGCAGATACCACTTAGTTATTATTTTATTTTTAATTCAATACTTATGCTCTGATCATTGCTGTTGGTCCAAACATAGCATGACAATTCTCCTGCAAACCCCAGAGACAGTTAGATGAGAAGTTCCTTCCAAGTCAGCAGAGGGATTACTAGGGGTGCTAATGCAGATCAGAAGTAGATAAAACATAAAGCAGCTGCAAGTAATATGAATGGCAAAATATTGTAGGAAAAGAGTAAAGGAAACCAAAGGTTACACAGATACCTCAAAATATCCTTTCATTCCTGCCAGGTATTAATCAGTCTTGTCTCCAACCACAACATCTCTTCCTAAAAAAACACCATTCTCTATCCTCCTTCTCCAAATGTGATCCAATATCTTGTGCCTTGACACTGGAGGTGGGGAGGAGGTGCCCAGCTTTCACCTTTGCAGCTGCCAAGATGGAGACAAAATATCCAGGCAATCCTGGCTGATGCCCCCATGTCTGCCAGTGATCAGCTGTCAGCAGTGACTGGCTCTCCATGTTCTCCTGCCCCATGCACAAACGGACCTGGCCCACACCCTTCACAATTTTTTTCCTTCTTCCTCCATCTTCTCTTGTAACAAACCATCTCCCTGGATGGGTCACCCGACAGCAATACTCCACTGCAGCAGCTCTTGGGTACAACAAAAGTTTGAGAGATGCTACCACAGGACTGCTTAGAAGAAAAAATACCTTGTAAACTCCATTCTCAGATGAGAAAATGTGTCACATGAATCATCCCCATCCCAGCCCAAGAGCATTATTAGTGTCAAGGGCAATAATAAAGAAGATAAGAAGTGCAGAAGAGCACATGCAGCCCATTCTCATTACTCCCATCACTAACAAGTCAATGAATCAAAGAGTGAAAGTGAATGTGTGCAGAAATGTGTAAAGCTGAAGAAAGCATCCCTTATTCCTTGACAGGGAGGGAGAATTCCTCTGTCAGCAAAACAAAGCTTCAAAAGCAGCGTGACAAGTTGAGCCTGAAGCTGTGCTGGCAACATTGTGCCCTTGGGTGACTTTGTATAACCTCAATGGTCATTCCACAAAATATGGATGGTGCCTCCTTTCCTGCACTGGTACTCATCTGGATTTGGTCTTTTTCCAATTTCCCTGGCAGGTGACCATTCTCTGCCCAGCACACAGGAACTCTCACATTTAGGGAGCAAGAATCCTCAAAACCTAAGTAAAAATCCTCACAAACTGTTCTTGACTGCATTGCACACAGAGGCAATGAGGCAAGAGGCTCTGTAGTGGGCTGAAGACTGCTAGATGTCCTCTCTGGAATCAGGACATCCCTGTGAGGAGACTGCAATGTCCTATTTAGTACCCTTTCTCCAACACAATCATCATTACTGGTCCAGTATTCATTACTGGTCTTTGTATTCCTCTCTTGTCTCCACTTCAGAGGGCCTTGTCATATTGCAGCAAATTGGCAGAGAATGAGAACATTCAGGCAGTTTTTAATCAAACCATGCAATGGTTTCCCTTCTTGTTCTGCCAGACAGGGACTCACCATCATGCTCTGTAAACGCCCTCTGCTCTGGAGCAGGAGCATCAGCCTGGACCCTGCCTCAGGTTCTGCATGTCTGGAAGGAAAGGACTCATCCAGGACCTGATTCAGAGCCTCCTGACACTCAGGAGAAGGGCTCATTCCAGTCCTGATTCACGCTGCTGGGATCTGATTCAAACCCTCCTGGCCCAGCAAGGAAGTGGGACCATGACTCAGATTTCCAGGTTCAGAGCAGGGTGACTCAGGACACACATGGACCACAGCTGGGACAACTTCTCCAAAACCACCTCTGCTCCTCTGCTCCCTACTGGGGGACCTGCTGCCACCTGGGAACTTGGCATGAGCTGTTCCAAGACACACTTTGGACCAGGTCAGTACAGCAAAGCTGTACGTTCAGAGAAGAATGTGGCACCAGGACATTCAGGCTGAAGTTGTCTCCTGGGTAAACAGGTGCTGATCCACCTCTGGCAATCACTGCATTTCCAACCTGTTGCAAGAACCTGCCTGGCACAGCCCCTCCTCCTGACACAGTGCCAGCTCCTGTTCTGCAGGCACTGTTGCACTGATGCCCTTTGCGTCCTGCCGTGAAGAACGCAATGAGCTCTTTCAGCTTCAGCAGCTCAGGGCTGCTGGGTTTGTACCTCGTGCTTACACTTATGGGACCTGACAGTGGCTCTTTAATTCCTAATCCTTCTGAGAAGCAGACTGTGTGTTCTTCCAACTTGGATCTGTCTGGACCTCATTAGCTCCTCTCAGTCACTTGTGCCCAGAGGAGGTGGCAGACAAACAGAGCCAGGAAAATCACAGTCCAACACTCTGGTGTCACTGTCATCCAGCCCTGTGAATTTTATACCAAATTGGAACAGAACTCCTCAATACAGCCCCTGAGGCTTTCCTGGTATTTCTGATTTTCCTTAATATACTTTCCTTTTTTGTCTTCCAGTTTCCACATGTGTTCAGAACAGGTGTTAGGCTGGACCACAGGGTGCAAGGTGCTGATGTGTTCTGTCTGAGGATCCTTACTCTCAGTAATGGTGGGTGCTGGCTGGCCCCACATCTTCAAGGAAGGTATTTGGGCATGGGTACATGGGGGAGGCTGGAAGCTTTAAAAAATCTTCCATGACATCATTGATGAGCAGTGAGAAGAGCAATTAAAGGCTTTAAAGAATCCAGGGCACGATCCATAATGTTATCTTGTGAGCAGGAAATTCTACTGGTGCTCTTGGTAACCACCCTCCTTGCATGAGGCCTGAACAGGTCAGCTCTCAGGGGGCTCAAGGCATCAGCACATCCCATTGCAACCCAATGCTCTCCCCAGGATCAGAAATACATTGCCCATTGCTACAGGCTTAGATGGGGTTGGACCAGCCTTCCCTTGGAATCTCAGATGGGCAAACCACACACAAAAAAGGGAAAACAAAGAAAAAGTAAAGAGGAGAGGAGAGGAGAGGAGAGGAGAGGAGAGGAGAGGAGAGGAGAGGAGAGGAGAGGAGAGGATTTGTATCTCACAGCTGCAGAAAAAAATTAGCTGGGATGGAGGTGGACTTGTTAACTTTGTCAGCTGATTTGTATCTACTGGGACCAGCCTGGTACCAACAAACACCATGGCTACAAATTGGGCTTTGTGGAAGCTGTTAGGTACTCCAAAAGGACCAATACTGATCAAAATCAAACACACATAAAAATGTCACTAAATACAGCAACACTTGAGCCCTCCCCACAGGCCTGGGAGTCAGGAACCAAAGAAGGAAACCAGGATGTCTCCAACATCAGCTGCCTCTGGCTGTTAGCAGAGGGCAAGAGTGAGTGACCAAGCTCTCTGGCTTGAAGCCTTTACACCACTGAGGGTCCAACCTCCTGCAAGGAGAACTGAGGCTTCAAAAGCCCAGTTCATAGCAGACCCCAAGAGGCAGTGAGACCAATAAGAACTTTTACCATTGAATTTTACACTGAGAAATGCAGAGTTTGTTTCTGCTCCTCAAGTTTACTTCTACAGAGTGGTGTCTAGCTCAGAAAGGGAAAAAATGCCTGGCAGGCCCGAGTGCTGCCTGAGCACCCAGAATGGAAAGAGGCAGAGCTTCTCCCAGGCACCACAGCCCTGGAATTGTTTACCTTGCTAAAAAAAAAAAATAGTGATCCTAACTTGTTTTAACCCTGAGATCCCCATCATTTTCCATAGTGCACATCAGACCAGCCACAGGGAGCTGAGGCTGAGAGCTTGGCATTGCAGATGGAATTGTCCCCAGCTCAAGAAAAGTCCATCTCTATGGGCAACAAAAAACAGGCAAGGCCCTTTGTCTAGGAGGAACAGGATTATTTGGATTGGCTTTCCAAAGAAGCAAGCAAGGACCAGAGCCAGGTACTAGCACCACTTCTGAAAAATCCACTTTTTAAGAATTGAGAAAAGTTTTGTTGTTATTTGTTGCTTTTGTCTTGGCCCTGTTACTTTAAGTGTGGCAGCACCAGAGAGGAGGGGCAAAGTTTTGTTAAGGACTTAATCCTTCACTCTGGATCTCAGGGAAACTTTATTTCCCTCATGTTGCTCATACTGTGGGATTTCAAAATGCACCAGTCTTGGCCACTAAGCATCAGCCTCCCAACTGTTAATGCAAAACACTCTGCAGCACCGTTCAGTAATTCTTTCTCACATGATGCAGCTGCAATCTGTCCTTCATTGTCACTAAAACCAAAAAAAGCTGGGATTAAACTGTTCTAGGACAGAGCTAAGTGACCAACAATTCTGCTACTATGTTGGCCCTGAATGTATTTTTTTCCAGAGATATTTGCATTTGCTCGCTCACTCTCACATGATCAGCAATGTTCCACTCACTCCCTGAATTTTCATCACGAGAGGTTTATTGGCAGATAAGTAATCTGTGCAGCCATGTTACCATTTTGTTCTCTGAAGAGCAGCATGTGCACTGCAACGAATCCCTGGCACAGCCAAAGCACAGAAAGCATCCCTGCAGGCAGCAGGAGCAGCAGAGCTAACAGCCTGGCTCTGCACTACCAGCTCTCCCTCCAGTCACATCCAGCACCTTGGGTGACCTTGCTGACATTTCAAGCAACACAGACCACTTATCTGAGCACTGTATGAGCCAAATGTAATCCCACGTATGATAAACTGAGCCACAGCTGCCTGAGTGAGAGCTGTGTGTTTGCAGGTTGTCATTTTTCTAGGAAAATATTTCCTGTCCCCTTTTTCAACAGGGGCAGAACTGGTAAGGTGGGCAGAGCTAACGTGAGCTCAGTCAGTCTGAACAGTCAAACAAATGGTTGGCCATGTGGTTTATGCTGAATTAATAACCTAGGCCTCTATTGATTTCATGGTTGTAGCTGCACTGGTTCCATTGTCATCTGTCTGTTCATGTGAACTTTCTTTTTGTTGTTGTTTAAAAGGATGCAGCAGCACATCTCTCTATCAGCACTGCAGCTGCCCCCTGCCCTGCTCCCAGCCTCATCCTGAGCACAAGTCTGCTGATGCCAAGGATCTTTGCACACTGCAGAGGCCTGTTGGCATTCAAGTCACTCCCAAGATCTCTCTTTTAAATTAAGAAATCAAGAGGAAGTACAATCATCAGAGAAATTGTGCTTTTCTGTTATCTGCTGCCCATCTTTGGAAGGTGAAGGTACAATAAAAATGCTGTTTGTGAAAAAACAGTCCTCAGCTGAAAGAGGTTCCTCAGTCAGAGAAATCCCAGCTTATTAAAGTCACAATCATCTTTCTTTACTTCTGATTTTTATTGTCCAATATCTGCACAAGCTCCCAGCCCCTGCTCTTATCTGACCTTTACTGAAAGACCTTTCTTAGACCTGGCTGTTCTGTACCCTGCTGCCAAACATCTCCTACCTTTACCAGCTGCATGGGAGCTGATTTAATTGCTCTTTAAAAAACCATCTTCCCCTAGACATTTCTTGTTGTAATTACCCAAGCCTTTGTTTCCCTTTCACTGCCTGATAAGTGCTATTTATATCCACAGCTGCTGAAATATCTTCTTCCCAATAGCAGGTGAAGAAGATTCCTATCACAGCACATGCTCTAAAAATCCTAGTCTGTTTTCTCAAGTCATTTGATGCTACCTGTCTTTTGCCTTCTGGAAACTGCCTCTCTATATTTTGGTGGCACATAAAAAATGACATGACTGTGCCTGGGAGGGGGGAAAGCAATGAAAATCAAAAGAAAGCACCAGGACAATACAATGAAGCTGAAAATGGTGGTCCCACCTCCCCTCACCTACTATGAAGCGCTGGGGTTTCTCCAGGTATGTGGAGTAACCAAACAGATATTCTCCTTTTCCTTGTGGGATGAGTTTTCCAGATTGTGCGTCTCCTCAAACCTCCTCACTCTACTGGCACGAGAGGAAAAGTGGAAGCAGCAAGGGGAGAAGATGGTGGAAGAAAACATCTATCCCCTACATCACTATCAGTGTGCTTGGGTCTGGAGATCTTTATCCTGGGGTATTTATTTTGATGGAGTTATAAATCTCCCCCTTACTTAGAGGACACATGTGGAACCATACACCAGCGATTAAATCAAAGTCCATCCTAGACAAACAGGGCAGAACACTATGGAGCTGGCTGAGAAGGGAGCCATCCATGAGGTCAGCTGCTCCTGGCCTTGTAGCCTGTGTTGCAAACCTTGTGCAATGCTGCAAACCACACTCAGACTATGCTGAAAGCCTCACCCAGACCCATTCCACCCAGCTACACCCAGGCAAACATTCCCAGGGCCAGCAACTCCTGTGCTGCTAAGACCAGAGTCAGGTTTTCATCTGTGGTATCAAGAAAATCAAACTTCATTACACCTGGAGATGTTGTTGCCAATTGTTTGTCCTACCACAGGGCAGAATTCACATCTGAATCCAAACGGGCTTGGATCTCTTTTGTGTCTGTCAGTTTTCAAACCAATTGTGGTTAAAATTAAAGCTTGTGTTAAAACTGACCTTCATATTAGCAATTTCACTGTAATTATAGAGAAGCTTTTCTATTTAACCCTACACAACAGTCCCTTCAGGCTCTGTGTGACCAGTGATTAAAATTTAAAAGTCCATCCTAGACAAATGAAGTGCAACACTACAGAACTGGATGAGGAAGGAGCTCAAGTTCAGCTCTCTGTAGCTTAAGGGTTGATTTCTGCCACTTGTGAATTTGCAGACCAAAGCACAGAGGCTCTGGTGAGAGCACGGAACCTACCCAGGCAGCACAACTCATACAGGTTAGTCCCAGCCATACCTCAATACCCAAGGGAGCCTTTGCAGGATTCATCCTTCAAAATCTCTGCAAATTCCCTGGGCATACAAAAGGGAGAACCAGTGTGCAGTGATCAGAGCTCAGTCTTTAGGAGTTTTGCAATTGCTCCTTGTTCCAAAGGAGGAATGACCACTGTGAGTCCATCTGGAGAGAGGTCAATGAGCTGCACCCCAGCAAATTGCTGATGGTGTCTGCTGGCTCCAGCTTTACCAGGTGCACTGCAGGCACCAATGTGCTACACAAATTAATTTTGATTTAAATCCCAGCACCTTGTGCTCAAGTTCAATGTCCTGGCCTCTCATGTGAGACTGACACGATGTATCACACTTCTGGGAGCTCTCTTAACTCTCCAGTGCCAAGTACTTTAAAGGGGTGTTGATGCTAAAGGGATGCTCTGAGTTATTTGCACCAGAGGCAGCTGGATTGAGCCACCATAACATCCATGGGGACAACTCCCCAAATAAACATAAAAAGTGCAGAACATGTAATGATGTGTCACATGAAAACAAAAAGCAGGCACTGCTGTTATCCTCAAGCTCCATGCCATGAAGAGAGGCAATAATTCCATATTTTGAAAGTTACAAGGTTATCCAAGGAGGAGAAAGGGTAGGAAGTCAAAAGAGGGTCATGAGAAAAGGGGAAGAATCTTCCTGTTAGAAATGAAGGAAAAGTCTTCAGAGCAAGATGAGCCATTGGGAGCAGACCCACCCCAGGAAGGGATCTGAAATGGCACAGTGAGAACATTGATAAACCACAGTATGACCACGTCTGTCTGGGCTCTGAGAGCAAAAATGTCAGTTTTGTGCAAACACCTCTGCCAGGACACATTTATTGTGGTTTCTACCTCCTGTGCCAGGCCAGCATGCCAGTCCCTGTGTGTCACTGAGAGCAGGCAGCCACTGGGAAACACTGTGTCCTGGGAATGCTGTACATGTGTGCACAGGGATGAGGAAATGTCTGGAGATGCATTATGTGTCATTGGAACCTAATAACCTCTACTCACAAAAGCCACTCTGGTTTTGGACCTCTCTGCCCTGGAGAGCCAAGTCAAGCACACATGAAAACATGCCAGGTAAAAAGCACAGTTCTTGTCTGGGTCAGGCTCCTGGGAACAGAGGGGCCTGGATGCAGCAGCCACATCCCTCAGGATCACCATGGAGCCAGCAGGAGGGACAGAGGAGGGACAGAGCAGGGACAGCCCTTCCTCTGGCCAGGGACACGGCAGCAAAAGCCCCTCCATGCCACAGCCTGACAAGGGCAAGGAGAGCAAATGCCCTTTGCCTTCCTCGGGATCTGTTGCCTCCCTTGGTGCCCTCCCAGGGCCTTTATCCATGAACACTTTGTAAACAGAGGTGTGTTGGCTGCAGAGTGTTCCTGACTGGGCTGGTTGGAGCTGCCTTGGCAGGGCACAGGGAGAAGCACCTGCCCTTCAGGTACTGCAGGACAGGTGCTGGAGGCACGGTGCCAACCCAGCCATGCCACAGCATTGGAGGCTCTTTGCTGTTCTCAGAAAAGTCCACATTGCCCAGGGGGATTACAAGGGATCCCAGTCTGTCCCTGAAGCCACATCCACATTTATGTGTGGGCACACAGAGGCTCCCACCACAAGGTGCTCTGAGCTCCCCTGGGCAAGTGCTGACCTTCACCCACCACATGCATCCCCTTCCTCCTCAAAGCATCCCCCAGTTGTCACCAAAATGACCTGACCTCACTGCTAGTGGCATCCCCAAAGGTGGCACACATGGTGAAGACCTCTGGCTGTGCCCATCCTTTGAGGACTGAGTCCCCCTGCAGCAGCCCAGTGCTGGGTGTGAGAAATCCTGCCTGCCCCATCCCCTCCCAGGACAGATTTGCATATTGGGTCAGGCAAGTGTTTCCAGCCCCTTGATTTCAAGGGGATAGTATTATTCATGAAGCTATTTGCAGTCCCCCAATCCTTGGTTGCTGTTTGTTGCTTTCTTTCTCACTCCCTCTTCCTTACTTTTTACTCCCCCCTTGGCTGCTGGTCTGTTAAAAAAAAAGTTTCCCTTGGCTGCACTTTCAGTAGGACATTCCAAAGTCAAGCTGAGATGTGTATTAAATGAGGATAGATGCCAGGTTCCTTTTCACTACATCCCAAACTACTAGAATAGCACTGAAAGCTGTAAATTAGGTCAGCTTTGCACAACAGCTCCCCGAGCCTTTTCTGGCTGCACAGCCTGCGGGTGACTGTCGCTTTAAGCAGATCTGGTGCAGTCTGTCTTGGGGGACTGGTGTGATGCAGTGACAGCTCTCCCAGGGCTGCCCCCTCCTCTATATAGACACAATTTGGGACCCAGAACTGCCCCTCTGAGGGTGCACAGTCAAGGGGAGGCTCAGGAACCCCACAGCACCCCAAGGCTGCAGCCTGATGGTGATAATGAATATGGGGCAGGAGCCCAGCCCGCAGAGGGGACAGGGTGGGTGCAGGCAAGATGGGCAGGAGCAGCTCCTGGATGAACATCAACAGGCTGAGCAGCAATGCTGGGGTCTGAGGTTCACTGGGGGAGCTTCCCATCCAGTCCTGTGTGGTTTCCAGCATATCACTGAAGAGCCTTCTTTTTGGATATCAAGAGCTTCTTTTTGGAAACAGCCAGTGTACCAGGAGGATTCCTGGAGCTAAAATGGTGCACCCTGCATCTGTGGACAGAGGGACTGAGAGGCAGCCATCTGCATGAGCTCTCTTTTGCCAGATAAACCATTGCCACCTTGGTACACCATTCACAAGGTGAAGCCAATTTCCTGCTCCCTGTCGTGGATGATTATCTCCCATATTTTGAAAACCTGGAAGTGAGCAAGTGGGAATATGGCAGGGGATATTTTGAGAGAGATTCCTGTGGAAGAGAATTTATGGTCTCATATGATTTTTCTGACGTTGCAGAGCACTTGCTGGTGCAGCACTGAGAAGAGCTACCAGCAGAGCAAAAGTATGGGCTCTATTTCCAGAACACTCACCTGGCCCTGCAACCCACAGCTCAGGGACGTTCTCATTCAGGGGTCATGTCTGTGTGTTTAGTAGCCCTGGGCATATTTGCCTTCAGTGAGTTTGTCTAATTGCTTCTTAAGCCTATGTAATCTTGGGGTGACAAGTCTCACCCTTCACATTCGTGTTTGGGCCATGTGCAGGCTGTCCCCTCTCTGCTCACTTGGATTTCAGAGTCCTGCCCCTCAGCCCTGGCTCTTTGCTAGGACAGGACCATCTCTGGGCCAGGGACAGGTATGCTGGGAGGAGAGAAGGAAAGAGGAATGAGTCCAAGTCCTCAGCCATTAATGGAAACGCAGGAGCACAAGGAATGTAATTAGCATCTTGGCATAGTGCTTGGGAAAACCAGAGAGGCACGTCAGAGAGGGGAGGAGAAAGGGATCAGGGGATAAGCCAGGGAGCAGAGATCACAAAAACAAAATGCAAAGCACAGGGCCAACATTGTGAGGCCCTTGAAGGCTTGGGCAGCTCCACCATGCCTCTTCTGGTGGCTTCAGGGACCTATGGGACCTCTGGGGAGGAAGGAGACAAAGCCTATGGTGTGGAAGGATTCTTCAGGGACCTGCAATCCTTTCCAAACCCCTTCTACCCTGAATGCCAGTTCAGTGGTTTCCACGGAAATGTCAGCAGCAGGAGAGGGAGCAGAGGTCCCTGCATGCTGGGTGGGATGGGCAGGACAAGAGCAGTCTCATTCTCTTGCACCTATTACAAGTCTAAGCAAGTACACAGATACAGATTAGATAGAAAAATCTTCTCACTGCCCTGACATTTGCAGGAAGCACTGTGAAGCTTCACACATGGTGTCCCCCTTGAGACCTTTGCATGCCAGAGAAGGCAAGAGGAGATGGAGAGAGGAACAGAGAGCTCCTTACTATGCTCCAGCTGAGCTCCCCGTGGCAACATGGTCCAAAACAATGAGAAAACAACCACTTTCTACCCTAAATTGCAGCAGCAGACCTTCAGCAAAGCTTTGAGTTGGTTTAAATTGCAGGAGTGAGCTGCAACTCGGCTCACCAGGGCCACCTGTCTCTGCTCCCTCCTGGACAGTGATGATCTGTCA
>WBNQ01042846.1:65656-79056 GCA_013401375.1 Spizella passerina | reverse complement strand
AAAATTTAAAAAGAAATTGGATGTGGCTTCTCTTCCAGGCCTCATCACTACCTATTTGAGGTGCTGAAATGTGAACAGGGTCATAGTAAATCAGAAATTAGAATGTATATATGTGGAAATGGGTGCAATGAGCTGAAGCAGGCACAGGGAACAACAAACCAGCAGAAAAGTATAATCTAAAAGGCCAAAAACTTCTGGTGCAGTAGGATAGGCTTCTTGGGTTAAAGAAATACTCTTCATTAGCAATAAGTTTGCAGGGTGGTGTAGCAGGGCCTTAAATTCCACGTCATTTAGAAAAAGTTTCTGTTTACTTTTTGTAATGTATTGTGTAAATACAAAGAATTACTAAACATCAATAATTACCAAATAATTTCCCAACATGCTATTCTCACTACATGGTAATGCATTTTTATTTCATATTTCAAGTTGTGCTATTAGATTGTTATGAGGCGCTTGAAGACTACATGGTAAATTAGTGATACACTGTAGAAAACCATAGCAGATTTCTCCAGTTTTCTGTCCAAATAATTTCTCTCTCTAGAAAACTGTGCAGAGTCTTTTTTTGATGTCAAAGTCACATTGTATATTCAGTACATATTCAAGAAATATTTAAATTGCTATGTATTTTATATTTTTAATTTTCAAGAACAGCTCATCTTCAGACTTTCCTCCTAATACAAAAGTTTCCAATAACTGGGGAATGCAGAGGAATCTCCCATTGTGATTAGGGAACTGCTATATGGAAAACTGATTTGACTTTTAACTGGGGTTTATACAAATAATCTGCTTGGATCTGTAATCCAGAAGGAGCTCAGTATCATATGGGATAAGGGTGCTAAAACCATTGAAGCCTTAGTTCAGATTGCCTATTAGTACTATGCCAAGACTTGTATATGTGTTTATTTTCCTTCTTTCAGAAACTAATTTATTTGTGCCTGTGAAGTAGTAATTCTGAGTCATTACACTGGTTTCTGGAGGTTCTCTTTTACTTCTACTTTATTTCTTCCTTAGTTTTACACCAGAGATTTTCATTCTCAAGATCCATTTACTCAGCAAGATTGTCTTTTGGTTGTCCTTATTATTTCCTTACGGTGTGATAATATCCCTTGACTTTTTCTATTGCTCAGCACAAGGATTTCAATAACAGGTGTGCACAGAAAGTTATGCATAGTCTCCCTGAGCCAAGGTGTTTTAAAGTCCTTCAAATACGTTGGATGTTTCATGTAATGGCAGTGTCCCTGTATTAGGGGAAATAGTTAAAGTTCCCCTCAAAGATAAGAAAATGAAATGTGGGCTATCAGAGGGTTAGATGTGCTTATCTTAATTAGAGGCAACCCACTTCAGAGATACAATATAAGGATCTGTTACACTTTTTTGAAGAGATAGTGCGTGTGTGAAGGTCATGGTTGAAATTGTAGTTCGTGTTTAAAAATGTCACTACTTTTTACTTAGGAATTACGTTTCATGAGCATTATGCTTCAGTCCTTCTTCACTGTCCTGCACTTTCAGCAGAACCTTAAATTATGTCTGGAACAGAAGAAGGACAAAGGGGAAAGGACACAAGCCCTTATCCATTTGTTTCACTGCATTATATCAATTTGAAGCAAAGTGAAGTCAAATGTCTACTTGAATAACAGTTTTTCTGCTGATCAATTTTGTAAGACACTGAACCATTATCACTTGACCTGAGCCCTTCAAAGGCCAGTTTGACCCACATCTCATGACACTAATCTTCATGGCAACTTCCAAATGCAAGGAACCTTTGCTAGTGTCAGGGGATGTGACTTTGCAAGTTGAGAATTTAGAACTTGGCATTTGCTGGGAAGAGCCAAAAGTTTTGTTTTAAAAATATTAATGTGTTACGTTAATTCTGATATTTTTTTCATTTGCTCATTTATTTTGCTGTATCTGCCCTAGAATATAGTTTTTCCTGTTTCCAGTATCACAGTCCTGCTTAGAATTTAACTTTTGCCACAGGGTGTGTTAAGTCAGTAAGCAACCATTGTTAAATAGCACATAATGGTCCTCTCAACTACTTTTATATTCCTCCAGAACGTGGTGTTCACAGCATGCAAGCTATTAACAGGAAGACTGTTCTCAGCTAGATTGCTTCAAAAGTAGCAAATTGTGTGGTTTTTTAAATTAAAACCAGAATTCTGGTCATTTCAATGTTGGGTTTTTTATTTGTTTCAGTTTACTTTTTAGCTTAAAAAATGAGCTCTTTTTCTCATTCATTTTGGGCACTGAAAGTCAGTTCATGATGCTAAAAATTAAGTATTCTTTACTATTGTATTTAAAGGGAGATGGGGGAAATGCCTGTACATTCTCTCTAATGAGTATAGCAGCCCCTCACGAGCTGGGGATAGGTTTGTTCATCTCTTTGCTTAAGAAAATGTGGCAAAGCTGCACCTGCTTACTCAAACATGTTGCTTATGCAGCTCTATTTCATCCTCAAAGTCAGCCCTGATTGCTTGCCATGCCTGGGATCTGATTTGGGGGAATTGCCTGAGTCAAAAAGAGTCAACTTTGATTCTTTTTTTGTGGTAATTGCTTGTGTGTCTTAGGTAAATAATTTCTTGGTTTTCTTTATTTTTTCCCCACAAATACAAAGCCTTGATAGTCTGCAGAAAAGACAAAAATGAGTAATTCAGGATTCAGCTGGCCAGAATTTGCAGAAATGCTGTTTTTCAAATGGCCTCCTTAGAAAGCTGGTATTAAAAATAGAAGGTGATGCATTTTAAAGTTTATGCTTACTATTAACTATCCTGTATAGCAATAGCCCTCACCAGCATTGAAAAATCCAATGTAAATCCTACTTGGGAGAGGTTTTAATAGTTTGCTGACCTAGTAGGTGTTTCCCTCAGGACATTGCATCAATAAGTGTGTCTGCTGTTCCTTTGCCCTCCCCATGGATCTGACAGGGCAGTGGCCCTTGGAACCCCAGAAAGCCTGGCCCTTCAAGGATCCTCACTGTGTGTCTGCCCTTGATATGGAATAGATATCTACCAGGAGACAGCACTGCACCTATTTAGGGATCCACCTGAAGCTCTGCTCACCTTTGAACCTTGGGTGTTCCTGCAGGAGGTTTTGCTTAAGGAAATGCTGAGGGAAAACAGCTGCAAGGCACAGGCTGTTGCAGAGCTTTGTCCTGACCTCCTCCTGACCTTTGGGTTTCTAACCCTGCAGGTGAAAGCCTGGCTTCAGGTATTGCTAAGGAAAGATTCCCAGCTCTGGCAAGGCTGCCTGGGGGTGGGGAAGGAGAAGCAGCTTTGTTCTGAAAGGTGCATTGTGTTCTGAGCCTGAGCAGTACGTGCAGGCAGTGCGCAGAGAGCAGCACGGGTGGATGTGTGAAAAGAGCAGCATGGGTGGAGGTGTCAGTGGGACATGGATGGGGCTGCCCTGGAGCTTCCTGCATGCCCAGGGCTGCTGCTGCTGCTGCTTGGAGCAGGGGATGAGGCAGTAACCTGTCCTCACGTGAGGAAATGCAGAGCTACAGAAACCACACACTTGCCTTGAATTTTTTCTCTATTTGCTTAGAACTTTCATTCAGAATTGATTTGCTTTTACTTCTTCCTCTGACATTCCCTTCCTCTTTTAGCTGCCCCTTCCAGCTGTTCAGAGGGGGAATGTTTTGCTAAATTGAATACTTGTATGCACCAAAAGAGTCAAGCTACTCTTCTGGTGGACACAAGTATTCAATTTTTTGATCACTGAGGCTTCTACTCCATGTAGCAGGTGAAACACTGTCACAAAACATAGAAAAAGGATTTACCTTTTCAATTTTATCATATATATTGTCATTATTCTTGTATCATTGGCAGTGCACATGTCAGTGAAGAATCTTGAGGCCACCCATGTCTGTAGGCTCAAATACCCAGAGCTGTAGAGAATCCGTGCTTTGTCCCCAGAGACTTTAATAAAGTTCTTTCTTAGCTTTTTACTCCCACCCCAGCCAAGGATAAGCAATATCCTTGGTTTTACTTCTACAGTAGCAGCAGCAGGCTCGCCTCTAGCACCTTGGAAGGGGTAAAACAACAGAGAAACTACAGGTTAGTTAGGAGACTATAGGGATTACAAATAGTGAGGTATGCAGGTTTCATGGACATAACATAAACAATAGCCAATATAAATAAAAGAAAGTACACTAATCTCATGGAACAAAGATCCTGTTTCCTTGTAGATCTGTCTATTAGTACCTTTTGTAGTAGCCATTGTTCAATATCTCAGCATTTACTGCACTTCACCACATTATTTCACCTTCTAGGTTCCCTGATGGGCACATCAGATATGTTTGGGCCAATCTATTGCTTGTTCCACCCCTCAGATCTTTCCTCCAGCACCAGGCAATTCAAAATACATCAGAAACAGATAAAAATGAATGAAACATCTAGGCTGAAATGTATCCCACCTATGTCCCACTAAAGGTTTTTACTGAGTTGAGATTTGTCATTTAACATTTTCCTCCTGCTTTACCCTGTATTTCTGTCTTACAACCTTTATCAGTGTGCAGTGCATATAGAGGGTTTCATGTTTATAATGAGTAATTTAATTAGTATGTGATGCTCTGTGTCAAATGCAAGTTTGGTTAATATAAATTGAACTCTGGATGACTTATAGAAGGCTTATTAATGAGTGGTTTTCTTTGCTGTGAGTGTAAATAATAACCAGCTTTAAGAAAATATTATAAATGAAGAATGGCTGGAGATGAAAGGGTTTTTTATGGTCACCCTGCAGTGTTCCTCCTGTCTGGGAATTATGGGCCTGTTGGACAAGTCCTACAGGACACAATAAACCCTACAAAACCCACTAGTAGGATTTATAACAAAATTTAATTTTTAACTTATTCTCTGTAAAACTTCAGTTGGAGGTCCTTGAGGGCTGCTTCCTCAGGGATTGCAGAAATTAAAAAGAGTATGATTATTACAAATAAATATAAATACATTAGGTAAAATAATTGCAAATAAAACATGCACCCATGAGTGTTTAGTTCAATTAGAAGAGGTTTACTTAGATATGAATCAAAGATAATAAGCACTAATTTATTTAGCTCATGGACAGCAAAGAAATCAAGAGGAATTAGAAAGGAGGCACAAAGTTGTGGTTGCACCACCAAAAAGCACATTTATTTTAATTTATTACAATTGATTGCCATGTTTATTTATATGGGGTATTAAAGGTTCACTTTCATCATGGAGAATATTTAATTCAGTGAAATTTTTAAAAATGAGAAACATGATTCTGGGTAGAAATTCTGCTATTCAGCTGAAGAGCAATTACAAATGCAGAAGATCCAGATGTAAAATTTCAATTCTTAGCATGACAGGATGATTTATGAGGCACTGGAAAATTATTTTCTCCTGTCTACTATACCCTTTTTCTTCTGCCTCTGTATAAGCTATTTGTTCTATTAAGTTCTATCTGTTACATGACAGAATATTTCCATCCCCTCCATATTATCCATGCTGTTTGGCTTCTGATTGTCAGCTTGCTCAGGACTTCATGCTTCTAGGATTTAATGAAAAAGCATTGGTGATCTCTAGAGTCCAGAGACAATATCAGAGTATGCACTTGCTGGCTTTTCCTGTTACAGGCAGGATTTGAAGCACTGAACTAGGTAATGAATTATCCACAGAAACAAAGAACATTGTGACTAGGCAGGCTGGAAATCAGCCATGGTATTAAAAAGCAGCTGCAGGAAAGAGTTTGTTCCATTTTTTCTTTCTTGTTCCACGCAGGAATTAATGCTCTTCTTGCACACCACGCATGATGCATAACGAGTGAGTGAAACATAAAAATAGTGCCAAGAATTGCATACACCTTGAGCACCCAAAGCAGGGAGTTAAACCAGCCTGCAGTGTAGGACTGGTGTGACTAACGAGGCATGATGAGAGGCTGTTACAAAAATGTGTAAAATTAAAGTTACTGGCTCTGTCTTACTTGTTTCAGTTACATACCTTTAATGGCATCTATAAATATGTATATTGAGGAAGACAGGTCTGTTTCCTCTGTCCTGAGTGGCTTTCCCTGGGGTAACCTCAGCCTTGCAGCACCTGAGGTGATCTGTGAGGAGTTTGGCTCTCCTTATGTTCGCTGTTCATGATCTCAGACAAGGCATCACAGAAATGTCACCTTATTTTTGGAGTTGGAGATACCCTTTCTGGTTTAATTCAGCCTTGTTAATAAAAGCAATTAGAAAAATATGGGTACATTGGATGTTTGAGAGCGTAAATCAATAGAGGAGGAGGGGAGGTTTCCTCAAATGTTGCAAGTGGCTTCTGTGGAGCCATAATATCAAACCTGTTCCAAGTTCAACAAAGCTCAGATGGCATTATGGTATTTTTCAAATGTTTTTTCACAACTGTACTGCTGAAAGGTAACTGGTAGCTTCTAAATGATCTAATAATCACCAGGCAAGAAATAGTTATGTTTCAGTGAACTACAACTCCTACTGGCTGGGTGGAGCCTTTATAATCAGTTTATAAATGAACTTCTTTACATCTACTCTCTTTGGTTTTACAGTGCACTAAAATCCACAACATTCAAATATGGTCTGTACTTTGCATTCCCTTAACTAACTATTACACTTTCTAGCATGAAAAGAAATGCATTTTATGGACTTTTTTTCCTGCTGTGAACTCCCCTAACCGTAAAAGTGATAACAAATGTGTGCTATTTGGGGCTTTTCCTCATTTATTTTGCAAATCTCAAAGCCTGTAACTGCTGTGATGAAGATGCCCCTGGCTATGGCAGTTTTTCCATGGGTTTGTAGAGGTGCACAGCCCTGCTGAAGCGTGCCTCAGTTCCTGTAGCTGGGAGCTGGGATGTGGTGTGCAGAACCACCCAGAGAAACATCTGCCCCATTTCCAGGAACCCCGGGGCAGTGCCAGGCTCAGCTGAGCCCAGTGCAGGATTCCTGCTCTCCCCTGCTCTCCCCCAGCTCAGTCTGGTGTCTCCCAGCACTGCCCAGATTGCAGCTCTGGGTGCCTGTGCCAGGAACCTGCTTTGCTGTCGACAGGCACAGGCAGTGTTGGAAGAACCAAAATTTCATGCATTTTTATAAACTTCTAAGCACTCCAACTAGCAATGAGTGCCAGTACTGTACTTTTTTAAAAACTGCTCCATAGGTCCCATTTTTTCTTTCAAACCATTCCTGCCTGTCTTTTGAATTTTTTCTCTTTTGTAATGGCCATCTCCTCTGTTTTCTATTCACAGGCTGGTTTACAGACCTACTGCTTCCTAGTGTTTGCTGGCATCTGCTTTGCAGGAGCAGCCTACCTGTTTTTTGTCCTGCCTGAAACAAAAAACAAGACATTTCATGAGATCAGCCAAGCATTTGCCAAAAGGAACAAAGTAACTTTAGAAATGCAGGAGATGAACCACTACCCAGGGGAGAGGAAACCAAGTGAAGAACAAGAATCAAACTTCACATCTCCAGTGGACAATGGGGAAACCATAAAAGGGATTGTGTAAACCCAGGATGTTCTTTCAGGGGATGGGGGAGAGAGTGCTCTTTTTATTTATAGCAGTGCACAACTTGTATATTTTATGGACATCATGAACTGCTTCTCCCTTGAAAATGTTCTAAGTGAGTATGGGTGAACTCATTAGCAGCTGGGGTAACAGTTGAGACAATGAGGGGTGGGAGGAGAGGCAACTGATAAATTAAATGAGATGGAGTTTCCTTGGCCCCTGTGAAGCAGGTGAGTGGTGAGTGGGATGGGGAATGTAGACTTGGAGATGTGAAGGGGCAGTGGGGAGCCAGGTGTTGAGCAGCAGCTGGCTGAGCACCCCAAGTGCTCACAGGGAGGTGGGCATGCTCTCTGCAAGAGGAGGGGAGGCAGACACAAGGGAAGAGATCCCAGTGGGGTCTGCTGAGAAGCAAACCTGGAATGGCACCAGAATGAGTTTCTCTGTGTTTCCCAAGATGTCACTCAAGCTCCCCATGAGATCTGACATGGCACTTCCCTGACCTCCCATTCCTTTTCTAGCTATTTTGACTTTCAGTTGCGTTGTTTGAACATCTCCCACCTTCCCAAAAATGGGCAGCTCTGGGTCCTGATGAGTTTCCTTGTCTCGCTTGCAAATCCTAATTCACTAGTAATAGAGTTTGTAAAAATCGTGCTCAACAAGAGTTGTCTCTAGTTTCTGGGTTTGCTGGCACTGCATTTCTCTGAATATGTGTATTTACATAATTTTAATTTTTAAACTTAAAAGGTTTAATATGAAAGGAAAGCTAAACCTCATGGGGAAGTGAGAGAACTCTGATGGTATGTGTAGGGCATAGTATTGAAACAAAAATTCAAAAATCAAGTGTTCCAAGGGTTAGGGTTTTTTAATTTTTTTGTTTGTTTATTTCTTTTCTTTTCAAATTCCTTTTAAAACAAGTCTTAAGGGCCCAAATTTCCCTGAGACCTGGCAACTTAGTTCTCAACACTCAGATCTCTGCATAGGAATTTAGGCCCCTATTTCTTAAACACTAATTTTTATTTGGGCATTAGATTCTGAAGCACCAGGCCTAGCTCTTATTACCAAGTTTCTAAGCTGTCTAAAGCTTTGTAAAACTGCTTGATTTCATGAGAGAAAGACTCAGCAGACTCTCAGTGGTTCAGCCACCAATTAATGGGATTTTTTTCTTAATGAACATCATCTTTACAGTTTGTAATTTTGATAACAGTTTTTCTTGATCCCTCTAGGTACCTGGATGTTGATGTAAAAAGAATTTTTAAATTAAATAGCTGTTTTATATGAAAAGTCAGTAAGACTGAGCTGCTCTCAGTTGGGAGTAAGACACAAGAAGAAAGTACAGCATGTAGGTACAGTCAACTGCTTCCACAAGTTATATTTACTAATCTAGAAATTCATGAATTTGGAGCATTTTTGCAAGAAAATTTGCATATATATTCATATATGTATGCATACATGAATATATATGTATATACATTCCAAGTATAGATACTTATTAATATTCAATGACTTTATATTAGTGCCTTTAAGGTGAAAGAGGGTAGATAGAGATTGGATATTAGGAAGAAATTCTTTACTATGAGGCACTGGAAGAGGTTGTCCAAAGAAGCTGTGGCTGCCCCATCCCTGGAATTGTTCAAGTCCATNCAGCTGTTACTACTAATTTATGCATATAGTTTTATACTGTGATTTATTTGTATATGGCATATTTACCACAGACATTGTAAGCTGACCTAATAGGGCAATTTCATTACTAGGTAATTGACAAAAAATTGATGGGTGCTTTTATGCCAGACTTTATGGAGGTTTTTTCCATTGGGATAGAAGTACAGCTGTAAGAAAATTAAATATATGTGAGAAAGAGAATTGAGAATGAAAAATAAAAAATGTATGGGTTTGGTGCTACTATTAAGAAAGAGAGCAAAGTGGGATTATTCCAACAGATGGAAGCTAATCAAATACTGTGGAGAAAACTGAACAAAAATATTATTGTAATAACCAGTTGTAAAATTATATATAGAGCAAATGAAAGTATTACCTTTCAGTGCCTTTAGTTCCCTATTCCAAGGGTTACATGAGGCTTGCAAGGTGAGTGGTTATATAAACACTGAGTGTGAATGCCAGCCCTCCAGAAAATGTTATGAAAAATTTCTTCCTTTTTTGCCTGCAGGGCAAGACTGGCAAATGCAGACCTTCTCCTTCAGACTGGGAATTACCTTGCCTTGTAGTTAGGGCTACTAACATGGTATGATGAGATGTGCTTTGAGCCATGGTGGAAAATTGGAAACCAATATTATTAGAATGAGCAGAATTTAGCACTTAGTGCTGTTCATCAGCATACATTATAGACACTGTTGAAAGTGTTACCATTGGATAACTTCAATTAAATATCATGCTGACCTGATAGAGCAGATGTATCAGAAATCAGGACTTCTGCAACAAGATAAAATCATCTTGCATTTGCCTACAGTTGCATTTGGAGCCCAGCTCTGAATGCACAGGTAGAGATGTCTGATAGAATTTCCTATCACAGCTCGGGGGCCTTGTACAGCATTAGCAGCAAGGGGTCATGTTTTCATTTCTGCAGTCCCATTTTCCCTCTCCTGTCCTGCCTGAGATGGGCACACACTTTCTGTGTGGCTGCAAAGAGCTTCTACAGACTGGGCGCGGTGTGGGACGGGCATTCCATGTCTGTGTCTGATTTTTCTTGCCATCCAATGGTCAAAGCAATTCCAGGCCAAGCTTTGTTCACCAGCCAGGGAAGTGTCCTCTGCCTTGGGCTGTGGAAGTTTCAGATGTGCCAGTACTTCATTAACTTTCTCATCTCTGACCCTAATGAGTGTGTTGTTCTTGAAGTTGTTCCATACAGTTTTTTTCCATTGTTACGCTGCTATAATTTTTCTAGCAATGAGAGGACCACATGGAAAATATCAGCAACTTACAGTTTATTTTTTCTTGTTGAATGTATCTAATTGTCTATAGCCTATGTGTTTGTCAGCAAGTGTTGTGTGGTGCCACATTCCCTTTTCCTGTCTGACACTGGGGTGAGGCACTGTGAGGTGGTGTTTGTGTGGGTACCACAAGTCTGTGTGATCAACCATGTCCATGCACAGTGATTGCGAAATAAACCTTTGGAATAAAATTGAAATTATGTGGATTTGGTTCTGGGTAAATCTGAACCTCCCCGTGTGCACATGTTTCAGTTCCCTGGGGTTTTGTATGTCCCAGCGCAAGACTGTTCAGTCCTATATCTGGATGAGCAAAGTCATTGTGAACTCCACAGTTGGGTGGTGGGAAATTATGGGAAGAAAAAGGTCCCTGAAGCATTTTTTGTAGCATATTTTATTTTGAAGCATTATTTATGTTTTGGTTCTCAAATCAGATTCCACACTTCATTTTTTCATATGTTTATACTGGGCTTCAGAAATAAAAATGCAGACAACGGTGTGAGGAAAATTATTAAAACTGGCTAGTGGTAGTAATAACTGCTTATAAGAATTGTTGAAACCGATGAGGCTTTTTGCAGAAAAGGGATGGATGAATTTGAGTTAGTACAGCTCTACTTTCTGATGAGAAATTCAGTCAAGTGACTATTTCTGCTACAAGGATGTGCAAAAACTGAAATCTGAAATATGTATAAAAAGTTGAATTTCATACTTCAGGTTTTGAAGCCAATTTTCACTCCACAAGGATCTGCTTTCTAGTGGGGGAAGAAGTGAGTAATAATCCATATGGGATAATTTTCATCTTCAGAGTAAAATCTTAAAAAGTAAAAAAAAAAGTGAAAAAAATGCCCACTACAAAATCAACTCTTTGAAATTTGCCTTATTTCATTTGACTATTTTTATGTGCTTTTCCTTAAAGATATCACCATCTAAACTATTGGAGCTCACATCACTTCACACAGCAGGAAGAACAAATCCAAGTATAGCATTCTTAGGAAATGCCTGTGGACTTTTCCTTTCAGTCTAACTCTAGCAAACAGAGTTCAGATAAAATCTAAAAACCTGAAACACACAGGCCCAAACTGAAGCAGGTTTGTTAAGGTAAATATTTGTGCAGTTAAAACATTCAGGTTTGACTCCATACTTAATTCTCTCTACAAGTGATTTTGTTTGAAAGTGAGTTCTGTGGAAAGGTGAATTTCTTGGGCTTGGACTCCTAATCAAGTTATCACAGCCCAGTAAGCAATCATGAATAACCTGAGTCAGTGGACCCTCTTCCTTGCAGGCTAAGTTGCATTAACCTTGCTTTTGCCATGACCCAAGACAAACATGGGCAGTGGATAATTTTTGAGATGTTCCTGCTAAAGCTTCACTGCAGTTTAACTGTTTTAGACTTGGATTTTATCTTTAAAAAACAAAACACAAGAAAATCTTTCAGGAGACATTTACACAGTGAGTGGTGAAGTCAACAGGAATCTTCTCCTGTGGTTTCAAGTGCACATTTGTACCCAAGAAAGACACACTATATGTACAGGAATACTAAGTTTGGCACATTTTTATCTTCTTTAGATAGCAAACCAGTGGCTTGTTCTCTCAGTCTAGGAAAATAATGGCACAATTCAGAGGCTGCAAAAGCACCAATCTTAGGCATTTCTTCTGAATTTGGGAGCAGGGGTTGGTTGGTTGGTTGGTTGGCTGGTTGGTTGGTTGGTTGGTTGGTTGGCTGGTTGGAGATTTGTTGAGGTTATTTTTGAGAGAACACTTTCAGTGTGGCTCATACACCAAAGCAGAATACCAAGAATGAGACTGCTGGAGTTGTTGGTTGTCTTAAGATTATTCCCAAAAATTATAAAGACAAATGAGACTCTGGCAGACCCTTGAAACACAATCCATTAAGAGCATGATCTTGCAAATGTAGGAGGTAATTTGTCTGCTGCTGTGTAAGGTACCATGCAGAGACATTGATTTTTGTTTCATTTTCTCTTGGTCCTCTCAGTTAAAAGAGTCAGTCAAGCTAAATGAAATGCTCATCTGTACATTTGTTCCACCTTTTGTTTCTGACTTATTCCACCCAATTATATAAAATTTTTTACAGTTCACACTTGAAAATCAGAAAGCAATAGTTACTTAGGAAAAGAAAACATGCCAAAGATTATAAAAGTGATAAATACAATTTTCTCTACAGGCTGGCATTTTCAAAGATGAATTCAAGATTTAATCCCTTAAATCCAAATTTCATATAATTTCATGTCTATGTATTAAACTCTACTGTCCATGTATATGTGTATATATAGAGAGATTTTTATGTAATCCCATGGAAAAAGTTCAGCAGTTATAATCCTTATACCTAAAATAAATTGCACCGTTTGGATACTATATCAAGTTGTGAACTGGACAGGTCAGACACTCTGGGACTCAGACACTTCCATTAACAAACTTAGCTAAAGTTTGCGTCATCTTCAGTTTGGAAAAGTTGTCTTGCAAGGCAGTCTCTTTTTGGCCAGCCTTGGACTTTTAATTTTTCATTTTTCTAGACTGCTAGGGAGAGACTTCTATGCTAATTTGCTTAAATTTATTTTGAAGCATCAAAGAAAAACATCAAAACTCTTTTCATCCAGCTAGACTGAAGACCCTCAAGAAGCAGCATGCATTAGAATAGTCCTCAGGATAAATATACTCTTCCAGGATCTGGTGATGCATTTTGTACTCCAGAATCTCTCAGCCTGTCAGTGCGGAGGCCTCACTGCCTCCCCTCCCTTCTTCTCTCTCCTCTATCCCCACCTTCCCCTGACATGGGCTGTGCTTTGCCTCTAGGTGTGCCAGCACATCTTTAGAAACAGCATTTTCATCAATTGAAAGAATCAGAAAAGCTGATGCTTTTCTGGACCACCATTCAGGCATGCTGTCACAATTCCTACAGGTTGCAGTGAGCATTATTTCCTGACCCAGACTACCATAGAAGTGGGGAAACCCCAGCACCACCCACACCCA
>WBNQ01042846.1:4335-64999 GCA_013401375.1 Spizella passerina | reverse complement strand
TGTACAGGAATACTAAGTTTGGCACATTTTTATCTTCTTTAGATAGCAAACCAGTGGCTTGTTCTCTCAGTCTAGGAAAATAATGGCACAATTCAGAGGCTGCAAAAGCACCAATCTTAGGCATTTCTTCTGAATTTGGGAGCAGGGGTTGGTTGGTTGGTTGGTTGGCTGGTTGGTTGGTTGGTTGGTTGGTTGGCTGGTTGGAGATTTGTTGAGGTTATTTTTGAGAGAACACTTTCAGTGTGGCTCATACACCAAAGCAGAATACCAAGAATGAGACTGCTGGAGTTGTTGGTTGTCTTAAGATTATTCCCAAAAAGTATAAAGACAAATGAGACTCTGGCAGACCCTTGAAACACAATCCATTAAGAGCATGATCTTGCAAATGTAGGAGGTAATTTGTCTGCTGCTGTGTAAGGTACCATGCAGAGACATTGATTTTTGTTTCATTTTCTCTTGGTCCTCTCAGTTAAAAGAGTCAGTCAAGCTAAATGAAATGCTCATCTGTACATTTGTTCCACCTTTTGTTTCTGACTTATTCCACCCAATTATACAAAATTTTTTACCGTTCACACTTGAAAATCAGAAAGCAATAGTTACTTAGGAAAAGCAAACATGCCAAAGATTACAAAAGTGATAAATACAATTTTCTCTACAGGCTGGCATTTTCAAAGATGAATTCAAGATTTAATCCCTTAAATCCAAATTTCATATAATTTCATGTCTATGTATTAAACTCTACTGTCCATGTATATGTGTATATATAGAGAGATTTTTATGTAATCCCATGGAAAAAGTTCAGCAGTTATAATCCTTATACCTAAAATAAATTGCACCGTTTGGATACTATATCAAGTTGTGAACTGGACAGGTCAGACACTCTGGGACTCAGACACTTGCATTAACAAACTTAGCTAAAGTTTGTATCATCTTCAGTTTGGAAAAGTTGTCTAGCAAGGCAGTCTCTTTTTGGCCAGCCTTGGACTTTTAATTTTTCATTTTTCTAGACTGCTAGGGAGAGACTTCTATGCTAATTTGCTTAAATTTATTTTGAAGCATCAAAGAAAAACATCAAAACTCTTTTCATCCAGCTAGACTGAAGACCCTCAAGAAGCAGCATGCATTAGAATAGTCCTCAGGATAAATATACTCTTCCAGGATCTGGTGATGCATTTTGTACTCCAGAATCTCTCAGCCTGTCAGTGGGGAGGCCTCTCTGCCACCCCTCCCTTCTTCTCTCTCCTCTATCCCCACCTTCCGCTGACATGGGCTGTGCTTTGCCTCTAGGTGTGCCAGCACATCTTTAGAAACAGCATTTTCATCAATTGAAAGAATCAGAAAAGCTGATGCTTTTCTGGACCACCATTCAGGCATGCTGTCACAATTCCTACAGGTTGCAGTGAGCATTATTTCCTGACCCAGACTACCATAGAAGTGGGGAAACCCCAGCACCACCCACACCCAGGAATACATAAAGAGGCAGAAAGGAGGGCTCACCTCTCAGTGGGATGAAAGGGGTGCAACCATGGCTCTCCTGCAGACAGGTACAGCTGCACTTTTAAGCTTTTTTACAGACTTTTAAAAGGCCATGAGCAATGCAACCACAAGGAAGGTGGAAGAAACTCAGGAGTTTGTGACTGGGCAGCGGCTGACAGATGAAATATGTGTCTGAGAAATCATCCAAGTGGCTCAGACATTGCTGCTGATGTGGATTTAATCAGTATGAAACATGCAGATGGGCATCTGTGGTATCACTCTGAGATCACAGTAAAAGCACTGCTCACTTTGCAATAGTAATCAAAGAAAACAAAAGGCCAAAGGGATAACAGTGGACATCACAAAAAAAATCTAATATTGCAAATTAAGTTTTCTAATGGAATATCAGTTAAGAATAAACATGGCCAAGAAAAACAGGATGCAAGACAGATGGCTTATTTTTTAGTACATGACACCTATTCAATGAGCAATTAAAAATTAATTTAAAGGTAATAGAAAAGTTCAGAAATGCATAACCAAAGCTGTAGAATTCATTAGCACAAATTAGAATTAATGAATTTTTACAGGAGTAGATATTTAAATTAATGATAACTTTCATATTTAGGTTAGGCACTAGGAATAAAGTACAGCTGTATCTAATAACAGCTAAGAAATTTCTCTAAGGAGCTGAATTGCCTATAATTGGCCATTAGATCACACTTCCATCTTCTTTTCAGATGCACAGATAAATTATGGACACAAGCTGATGCTTTTCTGGACCACCATTCAGGCATGCTGTCACAATCCTTACAGGTTGCAGGGAGCAGAGTTTACTGACCACAGAAGTGGGGAAACCCCAGCACTACCCAAAAAATAAATAAATAAGACTTGAGGAAGGTGGGGATAGAGGAGGGAAAAGAAAAGAGGAGTGGCAATGAGGCCTCCCCACTGAAAGGCTGAGAGATTCTGGTGTACAAAATGCATCACTAGATCCTAGAACAGTATATTTGGCTTGGGCCAGCCTGAGCACTATGCTAATACATGCTGCTCCTTAAGGATCTTCAATACAAATTGTTCTCTAGTTGGATGAAAAGAGTTTTGATGTTTTCCTTTGATGCCTCAAAACTAATTTAAGCAAATTAGCATATAAGTCTCACATTGTTTCACAAAAAAACCCCAAAACCCAAGCCTCAAGTTGTTTCCACACAAGGAAGTTTTCATATTAAATTTTAATTATGCCTAGTGATAACCATTGGGAGATTGTGTTCTGAACCTTTTCAACTCTTTTAAAAGCTTTGCTACATTTTATTAACTCGGATTTTGCGCAGCTGTTACTTGGTAGAAGTTTCAACCTCTTCTCATTGTTCACAGCCTTGGCTAATCAGCATGAGAAATGAATGTTAGTAAGACAAAAAAAAATATTCTAACAATTCAGCAAGAGTAGGAGGAGAATCAGCATGTCTGGCAAGCTTGTGTGTTCACTATGAACCAGGACAGCTGGCTCTGATTACTTAAAATTGTAAAAACTTAATAAGTAGGTTTTCTAAATATTCTCAAACTATTNTTCAGGCATGCTGTCACAATTCCTACAGGTTGCAGTGAGCATTATTTCCTGACCCAGACTACCATAGAAGTGGGGAAACCCCAGCACCACCCACACCCAGGAATACATAAAGAGGCAGAAAGGAGGGCTCACCTCTCAGTGGGATGAAAGGGGTGCAACCATGGCTCTCCTGCACACAGGTACAGCTGCACTTTTAAGCTTTTTTACAGACTTTTAACAGGCCATGAGCAATGCAACCACAAGGAAGGTGGAAGAAACTCAGGAGTTTGTGACTGGGCAGCGGCTGACAGATGAAATATGTGTCTGAGAAATCATCCAAGTGGCTCAGACATTGCTGCTGATGTGGATTTAATCAGTATGAAACATGCAGATGGGCATCTGTGGTATCANCCATGGCTCTCCTGCACACAGGTACAGCTGCACTTTTAAGCTTTTTTACAGACTTTTAACAGGCCATGAGCAATGCAACCACAAGGAAGGTGGAAGAAACTCAGGAGTTTGTGACTGGGCAGCGGCTGACAGATGAAATATGTGTCTGAGAAATCATCCAAGTGGCTCAGACATTGCTGCTGATGTGGATTTAATCAGTATGAAACATGCAGATGGGCATCTGTGGTATCACTCTGAGATCACAGTAAAAGCACTGCTCACTTTGCAATAGTAATCAAAGAAAACAAAAGGCCAAAGGGATAACAGTGGACATCACAAAAAAATCTACTATTGCAAATTAAGTTTTCTAATGGACTATCAGTTAAGAATAAACATGGCCAAGAAAAACAGGATGCAAGACAGATGGCTTATTTTTTAGTACATGACACCTATTCAATGAGCAATTAAAAATTAATTTAAAGGTAATAGAAAAGTTCAGAAATGCATAACCAAAGCTGTAGAATTCATTAGCACAAATTAGAATTAATGAATTTTTACAGGAGTAGATATTTAAATTAATGATAACTTTCATATTTAGGTTAGGCACTAGGAATAAAGTACAGCTGTATCTAATAACAGCTAAGAAATTTCTCTAAGGAGCTGAATTGCCTATAATTGGCCATTAGATCACACTTCCATCTTCTTTTCAGATGCACAGATAAATTATGGACACAAGCTGATGCTTTTCTGGACCACCATTCAGGCATGCTGTCACAATCCTTACAGGTTGCAGGGAGCAGAGTTTACTGACCACAGAAGTGGGGAAACCCCAGCACTACCCAAAAAATAAATAAATAAGACTTGAGGAAGGTGGGGATAGAGGAGGGAAAAGAAAAGAGGAGGGGCAATGAGGCCTCCCCACTGAAAGGCTGAGAGATTCTGGTGTACAAAATGCATCACTAGATCCTAGAAAAGTATATTTGGCTTGGGCCAGCCTGAGCACTATGCTAATACATGCTGCTCCTTAAGGATCTTCAATACAAATTGTTCTCTAGTTGGATGAAAAGAGTTTTGATGTTTTCCTTTGATGCCTCAAAACTAATTTAAGCAAATTAGCATATAAGTCTCACATTGTTTCACAAAAAAACCCCAAAACCCAAGCCTCAAGTTGTTTCCACACAAGGAAGTTTTCATATTAAATTTTAATTATGCCTAGTGATAACCATTGGGAGATTGTGTTCTGAACCTTTTCAACTCTTTTAAAAGCTTTGCTACATTTTATTAACTCGGATTTTGCGCAGCTGTTACTTGGTAGAAGTTTCAACCTCTTCTCATTGTTCACAGCCTTGGCTAATCAGCATGAGAAATGAATGTTAGTAAGACAAAAAAAAATATTCTAACAATTCAGCAAGAGTAGGAGGAGAATCAGCATGTCTGGCAAGCTTGTGTGTTCACTATGAACCAGGACAGCTGGCTCTGATTACTTAAAATTGTAAAAACTTAATAAGTAGGTTTTCTAAATATTCTCAAACTATTTACTAAATAGGGTCAGCTTTGTACTCCAAAGTACTGCCTTGAAGAGCTGGAGTCCAAATGGAGTAGGTGACGTTGGCACTGAGGATGTGGGTGGTGCTGAAGAGATGATCACTCTGGAATTCAAAATTGTTCCCAGCTCTAAGACAATTTTTGGTTTAAATTTAGAAGTGACAGAATATTGTAACACATCATACATGCTTTCACTGTCATTAAGTTACTCAATACTACTTAAAAATCAGATTTTGAAGGCAAAGACATTTCTTTTATCTTTCAAATGAAAGACATTGACAATGCTTTCTTCTGTACACGATATTAGATCATGGGCATTTATAATGGCCACTTTTGATCAGTTATACCATGAACAGCTTCACTAGGTGAACAGTAGAAAACTTTTTCCAGATCCAGTAGATAATGCAATGTCTTTTAGGCTGCTCATACTTCAGAATCAAAAGAAAAAAGCCAAAATAGTCAAATATTAAAGCCACTCCCTCTGGAGCCCCATACCACAGTTCTTAGAGAGATTTTACCTTCAAGTATTGCAGGTGGGATCTGAGGCAGGCAATGCTTGGCATTTTACCCTTCCCTGTCATCACAGGCCAGGATTTCAGAAACCTTTACACAGCACTGAATATTCACTTAAATACTTGTGGTGGTGAGAAAATGATTGATAAGCAACACAAATGAGAGCTAGTCATAAGGTTAAAAACCAGCAGGACTGGGTCCTTGTTCGGTAAACAACAGATATTACCAATCTCCCCAGTCTGTGGTCCTAAAGATTTACTGTGGAGCTAAGCAGGATATGACTGCTGCCTCCTAAGAGTGAAATTAAAACCATCTCTACAAGTTTCTTTCTGCATTGAGAATATGCTCAGCAGGAATTATTACAATGGCAGATTTGCCCTGGGTGTTTATCTGTAATATTTCATCTGACCTACATGCACAACTCGACCAGCTCAGGCTCTGCCCTCCTTAGAGCTGGCTGGGTTTGACCAAGCTCCTACACAGTGTCACTGCTGGCAGCAGGTCACAGCAGGTCACAGATCCACCCCCTCCCCTCAGCCTGGCAGCAGAGCTTGGTTTAGTCCTTTCACAGCTACTTAAAGGACAAAAATCTTACCATTTATTGAGATGATACACGGTAAATGCCTAATCTGCTCTATGACATTTTGTGCTTCATATTTATGAAACTCAATAGTTGCTTTATTCTGTAATTTTTGGTGTTCTCTTTATTTGTATATGTGTTTTTCATGGCAAAAAAATCCCATCCTTGCCTCTTCCCAGGATTTAGAAACATGAGGGATCAGATTCTCTTACAAAAGAAAACAACAACAACAAAAAATCTTGCACAGTACTTATTCAATAAATCATCAAATAACATTTTCACAGCCCCCTTCAAAGTCTGTGCTTTTGTCAGGTGGACAATAGTGAGGGGGCTATCAGAGAAGAAGGAAGAAGAGCAAATGTCATAGAAGTTCTCAAAGGTGCTGAAGCTGGAGGAGCTCCTCTTCCTCTGGCTGCTGCTGTCCTGGAAGGAGCCAGCTCTCCTGCAGGGCAGCCATGGGGATGGGAAGCTCCTGCCACACACCTGAAGGAGCAGCACCACTCTGCCTCACTGCAATCTGCTTATCTTTCCAACAGCTTCTCAGGCAAAAAGCAAACTCTGAAGGGTTGTGAGAAGCAGAAATAGCAGCTAAATGCCAGGCCCTGCCCAGCCAGGCTCTGCCAGCTGACCCTTCAACCTAAGATGCATCCTTGGCACATCAAATTGGACACACAGCAAAAGTGCCTGCAAACATTTCTAGTCCAAGGAAAAATCCCTGCTTGGAAAAAAATCATGCATAATGCTCAAAAGTTGGAAAAAAAATCATGCATAATGCTCAAAAGTTGGGTTTTGTTCAGGTGTGACAGCCCAGTGCCAATGGCACTGCAGTCACGTGCCAGTTTGGTTAGACCTCACTGTTGTTTGGTGGAGCAAATAGAGTTCTGTCACTGTGGTGAATAATGACTCTGCATCAGATGCATGCCAGAGTAAAACAGAAGGAAAAACACGGAGTAGACAGCCAGATATTAGTCAATTATTCCTTGTATACATTCAGCAGAGAATGAAGAATGCTCACAGACTTTAAATATCTCTTCTGTCATGATGGTAGTTGATCTTATAAAATAATGATGTTCAGATAATTGCTCTTTCCAAATGTTTCTTCTGCAATAAATTCAAATAATAGTTATGCGCAGAGAAACAAGCACCTCAGACTCAAGGGGAGTCTTGTTTATGGGTCAATAGTGCAACTATGTGATTCATTCCCAAAATTACATGTGCAGAGCTCTTTTTATTCAAAACAGGGAATGTATAAAAAAAATATCCTTTCATTTTAATAGTTAGTAAATCCATTCCCAGAATAATGGAAATCATATGCAGCGTAGGGGAATAATTATATTTGTATTTTCATGCAGAGTTATTTATATTTAGATGATTTTATACATATATACACACACACAAATACATATAAAATATATTTTTATGTGCTGTAAAACATTAAACAATTTTTTCTCTTTCTGATGGCAGTAGTTCAGTAAGCTGTATCTCCTTGCAGCATGTATGTCTTTACTAAATTGCACAAACTGAAGCACTTCTCCAGACCAGTTCACAGATTTATAAATTATTTATGTATCTGTCAAGAGTTTAGTGATTTGCTCTCTTTAGCTAGAAAGGAGAAGTTCTAGAAATCATCAATGGAATAGTTCTAGTCCTTCAAATAGAAATACAACTGTGCACAATTAGTGAAGAGGGATTCCAGGTCCCTGCTGCTTTGGCTTTTTCTACATTCACTCCCAGTTATTGATGCAAATTTGTAATATCTGTGTAATTCTGTGAGAGCTGTCTGTGCAGATCCAGGGGCAAATAATAAAAACAAATAACAACAGGTAAACCATAGTTCTTGCAGAACTTAGAGCAGCTTAAAAATCCACTGAAACTAAGTTTTTGCGAGTTATTTTCAGTCAAGTCCTACACAGAGCATATTAAGAAATTCTCACACAGCTTAACTAGCAGCTTTGAATGCCTCATGAATTTTTATGATCTTGTTAATACTGAAATAGTGGAGTCCTTTCTATATTGCTTAGTTTATGTTGGCAGTAGAATGGGGAGTTATATTAATCTATTGATGCCTGCATCTTTTCATGTACTCTAGCAAAACGTATGTAGAAAATAACATGTGTGGTTCAGAGTTTTTTGGGGCTTGACAGCTAGAGCCTGGGTTTGTACATGACAAGATGGCTCAGGTACAGTAAAACATTTAATTTAGTCTCCAAGAAAAATCCACTGTTTTTGCACAAACTGGAACTGTTCTCCTTGTCTGAACTTGCCAAACAACTTTAGAGCTGCCCAGCGGGTGCTCTCACCCTGCCTGACCAGGTCAAAACCTTGGCTTCTGATGAGTGTTTTCAGGGCACTGCTAAGGTGACAGAGGGAAAAAATCACATTATTCAGCCTATATGTTGACTCAAAATGACACCAAGACATTGAGAGCACCCTTTTTCTTAGTCTCAATTGCTACTTTTAAGCACAATTCTCACAGCACCTTCACTCTCCACAAAGTGCCAGCCCACTCCTCATACTACCCATCAATTCCATTGTTTTCTGCCTTCTATCAGCTTATCCACCACTGGTGCAAACAGCATTTCTCAGGTCTGTGATCCTGCAGGCTTTTGATGAGGATTGTGATTTACACATTTCCACTCAAGCCCACCACCAGTGTGGCTGAGCCACTGCTCAGGGCTCATAAGGAGGAGCAGTTCACGAACCAAAGCTGCAGTTCAGCCTTGCTGCACACAAACCAAAGCTGTTCTGATGGGAAATGAAACCAATCCACAGAATACAACAGCTATGGAATCATTTAGGCTGGAAAACACCTCTAAGACTACCAGGTCCCAACCTTGAGCAATGTCAGGTTCAGCACTAAACCTGGAACACCTACGTGTCTTTTAAACACCTCCAGGGGTGATGACTCTGACACCTCGCTGACAAGGGTGCCCAGGGAAGTGGCTGAGTCTCACCTCAGAGATTTTGAGGAAGGAGGTTTTGTGACAGACATCAGCCTCTGAAGATTGAAAGAATCAGGGCTCAGCATAAAGAAATCCACCACACAGAAAAAAGCCACATATAGAAGAGCTTGCTTCAGAAATGGAAGACATAAACTGTGTTCTTGCTGGATTCCTCAAGAACTAGTGGGGTTCAGTTGCATTTTTTTTTTAATACCAGCAAGGTCAGCATGATGGTAGATGTCTGTGGGAGCTGGGGAAGGTTTTTGTTTGGTTGTGCTAAGGAACAAATTGCAGAAAAGTGACTTAGTCGCAATTAATCCCTCTCTAACAAGGCATTAGGTTACTTCCATGGTTCTCCCATGGCCTTTTGCAGCAGTTTTCTGGTGCTCACAGGTTCAAACTTCTGGACTAAATCATTGACAACCTGATACAAGGCAAGATAAAACCTTTATCACAAGACTACGAACAGCCAGAAATCACATAGTGAGCAGTAATGTAATGACAATTTCTCTTACTCTATAGGTGCCCTGAATCTCCCAACCCTGGCTGTGAGTGAGAAATATGCAGACACAGGTGTTTCTAACGCCATGTGGAATAATCTGTGCTCCAGCTCTCTTCATCCTTTTCTCTTTTTTCACTCGATAATCAAAGCCTTTCAGTGCAATTTTCTTAACTGACAGAAAACAAGAGATAATTGTTGAATCTTTGAGTGACTTCACCCAGAAAAGCCTCTCTTCCATTAATCCATATATTTCTGTCTCCAGCAGAACCATGCTGTACAGATGAGAGGGTTTTTATTTGCTCAGAACTTATTTCACCCTGAAATTTTTTACAGCGCAGCAGAGAAAAAGCCATAGTCATACTGAGTGTATCACTTCTAGATAATAGTTCTGCAAAATGGGGCTGCCTTCTCTCATCCATACATTATGCACAGAGCCAGGGCTTAACTGTGCTCCCCCTGGCTGACGGAAAAAGAGCAAAAAAGGAAATCAATAGGAATGGGGAAAAGTTTTAATTAACATCTAAAATTCAAAATGCTACATGTATCAGTCTGGAAAGTCTCTAGTGATCACACCTGAGCATCACAATATAGAAATGCCACAACATTCAGTTACACTGTGCTTTAAAGCCATGCAGCAAAAAATAAAATAAAGTCACTGCTAAATAATTTTATTCTCTTGGTTCAGCTTTAGTGGAAGCAGTGATTTGTGTTGATGTTCTGGAGCAGGAGATTCCAGTTTGTGTCATCTGGATGGAACCAGTGGGTGGTGTAAATGTGCTCTCCATTAAGGCAATGTTAAATGAAAAAGCTCTACCAAAACCCATTGAAAACTTCCCAGGTGCCTCGCTGGGCATTGGAACTTGGGAGGCACAAGTTTATCTTCCCAAACGAGTCACAAGAATATACACTCACACATGTTGAAAATAAACAGAAAATGGAGCGTCTTCAATATATACTCCAATTTCCCAACATCTGCTCCACAATAAACATACACTGCACAGTTGCTGAACATTAGTCCTTTCATCAGCAGAGGTAATTAACTTTGAATAGCTGACTATCTATTTCCAGTTGTTACATAATGCTTTACCTTAAATAGCTCTCTTGGAAGAGAGACACCCCATGAAGTGCATCTTAAGGATCACCTTTCAATGTGATCATGGTCACCGTGTCAGCCCTGGGGGTGAGTTGTGCCCCATGACTCCCCCAGCACCTCCTCAGGTGGCACTGTGACAATGCCTAACACCACACAAGAAGCAATGAAGTTCTACTGCTGCAGCAGTAAAGGGTGAAATGTGCCTGCAGGGAGGCTGGGAACACTCAGGAACCCACCTGCAGATGCTGCTGCTCCTCCTCTGAGAGCAGAGTCCCCGAGGAGCTGCTCCATCTCCGTCCAGCTGCCCAGGGTCATTGTGTCCCATCAGAGCGGGCATCTGGAGGCACAGGGACATCTGATGGGTTTTCCCCTTATAAACACTGTCAGATGAGCCTGAAAGGAGGCAGGGAAGCTGGCCATGCCTACCACAGCCAGAGTGCTTCTGAGCAGCAGAATAAAACCAAGTGCAGCACAGACTGCAGTGGCAGCAGTGCTTGAGGCAGAGAGGGCTTGGCTGGCTCTGGCCCCACTCTTAAGTGGGAGCACAGCCCCATCAGGACACCCCTCCAGGCCTCTAACATCCCCAGCTTACTTTTTAGCATGTACATTTCACCAAAATCATCTCTCAGGCTCTAGAAATCCCTGATGCAGGTATGTTATTATATATTATATGTTATATGTGTATATATTATATGTTCAATTTTAAATGAAATTAAAAGCCAGAATCCCCTCCAGTGCCAGTGGCCCTTGGGGTAGAAGGGGCTTGCCCTTCTCTCTCTAGTCTTTCCACTATTACTGCTAAAGAAGGCATTTTGTAGTGCAGCAGTAGCAAATCCAGACTTTATGTCTCATCCTGGGCAGTTACAACTTATCTAAAACATCTGAATGACTAAACTGCAGAAAAAAAACCCAACTGAAACTTATATTGCACAAAGAAAACAGAGGACACCTAAAATCAGAGCAGTGGCCTGAGTTTTACACTCATGAAGTCTAAAAGCATTCTTCCAACAGCACAAGAAAAACAAGGGCTAGTATTAAAATTCTTCCCTCCAATCCAGAGCCCAGATCTCACTGTTGGAGTTTTCTTGTGCTCAGTTCATCCATTGTTCACAGAACAACACTAGTAACTGGCAATATTTAATTAGTTGGATCTTTTTCTTTATAAAATACTAGTGATAAAGATCAGGCTTTTCAAGAGACCTTGAATTGTATATGAGCAATAACAGACAGAGGTTCCTTTTCTCTGACATGAAATTAGTATGGCAAGTTGGGCCATAAGCTTCTTTAAAAAGGGCTACTCTGTCAGCACCTGAGCAATGGGAAAAGGTCTGCAAGGAGAATGGGTTTGAAATCTGTCTCTTCTAAATTATTCATAATAGCTTTTAAATGTTATAGCTTGTGTTGGTCTTTAGGGAGTAAAATCAAGTGCCAGCTTTTTGTAGCCTGGTTCCTGAAGTTATCAAATCTGCCTCATTCAAATTTCTGCCCAGCTGCTCAGTAATCTAATAATCACCTTCCAATTTTACAGGCTACACAAATTACTTTTAAATAGAAAGATAGACAGGGAGAGAAATGAACCTGAGAATTATCTAAATTATTCTTTCCCTGCCCGTCTTGACATTGCCTAGGTTTCAGAGATACCGGAGTCGCTGGAGTCACACCTTTAATCACTTTGTGCCAGGAATATCAGGTTGGAGAGCTGATAAATGTGTGCAGTTTGCAGAAAGATTGAGAAAAATAAGTACTACCTGGATGCCATGGTGATAAGTGAATGACAGCATTACATTGCTTCCCACCAAAAGTATTGCCCCAGCTGTAACCAGGGATGGATACAGTTTTGTTTCCACAGTTACAAAATGAAATTTTAGATCAATAATTTAAAAAACAAAAAGAAAAAAAATTTTAAAATAGTATTTTCCTGAAGTGAAAATTATCCTCTAAATTCTGATGAGACTATAACTGCTATTGTGCCTGTGTAAGTCTGCATATATTGGCCTGGGTGTATATCACTATAATGGTGATTAAGTCCTGGTCTTTTACACCCTCAAGAAGAAATGAAAATTTCATGCTAAGGTGAAATGTGAAAAATTGAAGCCTTCCTGTTGACAAAGGATTTTCATAGTGGGAAAAGACTTAGAGGCTTTCCAAGGCACTGAGAGACATCCACAAAGGCTGTGCTCAGTCCTGGGGCTGCCTGCCTCAGACTGTGTCCTAGTGAGTCCTTCCCTCCCTGGGCTACAGGGCAGCCACGGAAATGAGCCACAACAGCTGAAAGTGAGCCTTTTTTTTTGTTAAACTGCCTCACAAAGGGATTCACTTAGTGTAGTGGTAAGTGTATGCCACCACAAAGCCAAAGAGGTGCAACCCTTCTTCAGTGATCCCTACAAAACTGGTGTCAAAAGATCAGAGCTCCGCAGAGCAGCTGATTAATGAGCACCTGGTCTTGCATGGGTTACAGCCATGTCCATGCTTGAGCAGACCTGTAGGCACCCCCATCCCACCCTGATTTACCCATGGCCTGACAGTTCAGCCCAGCCCAGTGAGATGGGCTGGGAAAGAGAACCCCAACTCCAGCCTCTCCTCCCATGCTCCAGGTCTAGCGGAAGGTGTCCCTGCCCATGGGAGTGGGGTTGGAACCAAATGATTTTTAAGGTTCCTTCCAATCTAAGCCATTCTATGATTCTATGTTTTTCTCCATGTATTCTTTTCTTCAAATAAGTATAGATTTATATAAATGCCATTTTTTCTTCCTGGATCCTTTAGTTGATTCTTAGTCTTAATCAAGTTCTGCTGATTCTGTTGAAAGCAGACACTAAACTGCAATGGTAATTACTTCCATTGCAAGCACAGATGATCAAAATATTCAGTGCACAAGATTTCTGGTTTTCAGGAAAAACCATCCCCATCTACTTATGGCATTTATCTAAATGTGCTTTTAAAATAGTTTGGCAAATGAATAATTAGTATTGTTTTCGCAACTATAAAATACCTTTTCTGCTATCGTGATTTTCAGTGAGCACCAATAAATAAGCAAGATTGAAAAAAGTAAATATTTGAGCAATGTATGTTTGAATATGTGGGTACCTCTTTATTAATAGAGTTGAAATTTTTGGGATCAGGCCTCATGAACCTGTGTTTGTCTGTTCCCTTTTCCTCCCTCTTCCAACACCACAGAATAAGTCTTGTAGGATTTTTCTAATCATCTCTCAAAAGTTGAAAAAAATCATAGAAACAAAGAGTGGTGTGAGTTGGAAAGTACCTTCAAGATAATCAAATTCCAACTTCCTGCCATGTGCAGGGATTCTTTCACTATTCCAGGTTTCTCAAAGTCCCATCCAATCTGGACTCGAACACTTCCAGAGGTGGGTCATCCACAGATTTTCTGGGCAACTTGTTCCAGTTCCCCACCGCCCTCATGTAAATTTCTTCCTAATGTCTAATATAAACATGACCTCCTTCAGTTTAAAATCATCCCCCTTGTCCTATCACTGTATCTGTAACCTATTTTAAGGTGTTGTTGGGAGTAAGTGAATCTAAGTCCTGACAGCCACACAGCATTGCACCAAACTCTGGGTCTCTGTTCCTGGAAAGCCAACATTCAAATATTTCAGAACTAGAGACTTTTTAAATATTAAGATATGCATTGGATTAATTCACACACAGACTTTGAACCACCTGGAATAAACTGATATCCTGGCTTTTCCAAGCTACTTCAGACATAACAGCCAGGTATCTGGAACTGATTTCTTTGTAACATTGAAATCTGCTGCCAGGAAAAAAACCATATTTTTCTATAATTTCATAAAGTATCATACAATGTAATCAATGTGCACTATGGTCCACAATTTATTACCTACAAAGGCTTGAATTCAATTCCCAAAGCACACACTGTTACTATACAATATAACACAAGTAATTTCTGGAATAGTTTTCCTGTCCTTTAGGATTAAATTCTATCTTAGTAAATTCCTCACACGCTTCAAAACAAAAACAGTGTAAAAGATGGTAAATGCTGTGGTTTGGCCCAAGTCCATTAATAAAATAATAGCCAAAGGCAAAATTTATTGTGTATTGGAAGCTACTTTTCAGATCACTTCAGAGAAGACATGAATCTGTTGTGCCAGAAAAGGAGATAAATGTCTCCCTTAATGCATATCTCTCTTTTCACTCCAGTCGAGTAGCAGGTTATATTTAAACTCTAGAGGACACCATCACCTTGCCCCTCTTGTTGGTAAACATATTAGGCCCTAAATTTGTTCCTAAATAAGTCAGTATTTATTAGGCTCTAGTCCAAAGCCTGACTTTCACCAAGGTCTGCACACAAGTCCCATTTAACTCCCTAACTTGCACCCTCCTTGCAGAGCCAGGATTTGCGTTTCAGTTGAAATTCTAATGGGTGATGTTCACACCAGCTGCCTGGTCTCCAGTGGAAACCTCCTGCCATGGCTCGCTGCACACTGACTGCTGCTCCACAGAGTCTGACAGGAAAGCTGCTGTGGCACCCTCTGCCCCTGCTGCCTCTGCTCCTGCTCCATAGCAGGGGCTCTCCTGCCTGCACAGCCTCCATGCACATCCCACAGGGGTCAGGCGGCAGCAGAGCTGCACAGAGGAATGGCACTCACCTCAGTGAGATGGCCAAAAAATATAATATTCCTTATGTTCTCTGACAGTTGAGTCCAGGCCTGTAAGTGGGAAGGGAACATGCCCAGACACACTCCAAATTTACAGCTGTCTAGCACAGAATCACTACAGACATGCCTGGCTCAGTTTTGGCCCATGCTGACCAGCAGCCTCCCAAAAATTCCCCAGGCAGAGTCTGGGAGTTGGGGCAAGACAAGGACCATTCCTAACAAGCAATTTCTCATTTCTCTGTAATTTCTTACAGAAGATCAGTGTGAAGAGTTCATGTATCTAGATAATAGGTCACATTTCTCCACTGTTTGGAGAACATGTTTGTGTGTTCACCATATCTCTCAGAAAAGAGTTATGTAAAATTTTCTGGGTTTTCTGGTTGGGTTTTTTTCAATATGGAGCAGGAAAACAGAAAATAATTTCCAGGTTCACACTCACCAATGTTTTCCTATTTGCTGGTCCCTAAAAATTTTCCAGTGGCTCCAGGTTCCTGTAGGACACAAAGCTCACTGACTGGAAAATTGCTTTTCTTAGGCACTTCCATGTACCTTCTGAAATAGCAGCTGATGCCCCAGTGACCAGGCTCAGGGTAAAGCCAGTTGTCCAAGCACAGAACTGCAGTTTGAGGGTGAGGAGAGCTGTGCTTCTGCTCTCTGCATTTTTCCTACTGTACTGAAGCTCCCTAAAAGACAACTGTCTTAATTCTTTGTGATGTTAAGTGGCAGGAGATGACTCATTTTGAACTACCAAACTAAAAAAAAAAAAACAAGAAAGAAAATGCCAAAGTTCCCAAGTTCAGCATTCCAAAAATGACTTTCAATTTGACAAGCATGAGTGGAAAGAGCTCTTCACCAGACTTTGAACTGCATCTCTGCTTAGCCCAGGAGCAGCAAAGCATAGGTCAGGCCAGTGAAAAACACAATGGAGAGGAAAACAGAGAACTGACAAGGAAGGCATTTGCATTCACAGAAGAAAAAGAGCAGAATCATATTAATCTAAAAAAACAGATGAGGATTTTGTTTTTAACAAAATAAAAGAGGGGTGGTAACAACTCAGTCTGCTCCCTAGGAGTAAAGCTGTTGCCATTCTCCACAGTATCTCCAATGGTGCATAAATCAAAATCCTGAAAGCAAAATGAGATGACTCATCTCTCAGATGGGCATCTGTCTTGCTGAGAGCAATGCAGAGCAACCAGTTACATTCCTGGAGAAGGTATTCTGAGGAAACAGACTTCAAAGCAAACTATCAGCAGCTGAAGGTACTGTCTGGTGACAGTGACGTTTTCTACATCTTGTAAGAGGTGGTCTCTTCTCAAGCCCTTAATCAAATTATTACATTCATATATTTCTGAAAGCCATGACATGATAATCTTTCCAAAAACATTTCCTGGTTTGATTTCAATGCCCTGGTAAAGAAAAATCAACTTTTCTAGAAAGGTAAGTTTGTACTCCTGGGGGAGGTTACATTACTGCTCAGGTGTAGCAAAATAAAGCACCCACATTTTGGGCAGAAACAAACACAGCTTTAAAAGAGAAATGCAACACAGCACCAATCAGTTTGTCTGTCTACAGTGGGAATGCACTTTGTCTTGCACAAGAAGCCCAAAAGAACAAAATGTGGAAGAATATAGGAAGTTATCTGTAACACCCTAAAACAAGATAACAGGTAAAAATTTTTTACTAGAACTATGTAATAAATATAGTTTACTGGCCCTCTGGGCATTTTTGTCTTCGCTTACTAATCTATCTTCCATTGCAGCCATCGTTAACATTTCAAAATGTCAGCAGCTTTCAAAGAGCCACCGGGTCTTTCAAAGTGAATAGCTTAAAAAAAAACATCTTCCCCAAAGTTTATTAGCAATGCAGTGATGTTGCCATAGTTGATGCTTCGTGCTGATGAGGTGGAAGCACTGTGAGTTAGCATAATTTTATTTTATCCTAAATTAGAGGAACCACCCCATGAAGGCTCCCTGCAGGTTAGGGTGGCTGCCCGAGCTGGGGAGGTCAGGCTGAGGGACAGCCCCTCCTGCTGCAGACACAGCAGTGAGCAAGAGACCCAGGACAAGGAACTTCCAGACAGCTTCACTAAAGAAAGTTTGGCATGGATGAGAACAGCTCCAGAGCAAGTGAGTGAATGACATGATGACAACTAGATACAAAGATGTAGTTTTTTTCTCAAATACATAAAAACCCTGTGATATAGGGAAGGCCACCAAAACGTGCACAAGCAGGAGTCTAGTGAGCTCTTCTTTTAGCCTCTCCACAAGTCCAAGCTGAAAACTCGTGCAGTTGTACACAGCCAAGTGGTATTTTGTAAAACAGTGGAGAAACAAAACCCATTTATGAGGTATATGTCTTCTGTCAATTGCTTGTTATGGAGCAGGCCTACCTGGTAAGGTGAGTCACGAACTTATGTTTTCTCCATCCTTGGCAGAGCAGCACATACTGCAGGGGCATTTTTATGGCTTCAAACTAAAAGAGAGTAGATTTAGACTAGATATTAAGAATAAATTCAGCAACAATTCCATACCTCTTAGCCATGGCTTGCTTCATTCTGAACATCAAAAATCCCAAACACAAAATTTGCATCATAGAAAGATTTCCTAATGGCCAACACCTGAGTATAAAATATCCAGGCAGGGAAGACACACCTGAGCTGCTATGGTCTAAGGCCACTGAAGGACTTTGTCCCCCAGGTGAGGGAACACAGCCTGGCCTCCAGGCTGAAATACAAAGGCACAGGTGTCTCTTGGGGTCTTTCGCTGCTCAGAGTGACCCCAAGAAATGTTAAAAAGTCTCTTTACCCAGCCTGGTGGTTGAAGAAGGAGTCAGAACTGCTCATTTCTCAGTCTCAAGGTTGTTTATTGTTCCTTATCTATAAAATTCTTTCTCCTGCCCTGCTGAGGTCCGCTCAGCAAGACAGTCAGAGGAACTCTGCCTGCCCCCGGGGCAGTGGTATCTTTTTATACTAAAAACTACATGTACAATATTTGCAATTACTTTCCAGCACCTATCACCTATGTTAGACAGTGAGCTTCTACTCTAAATCAATCTGTAAGTGCCAACATCACAGCAGAAGATGGAGGCCAAGAAGAAGGAGAAAGGCTGGACACACCCAGACTCCTCCATCTTGCCTCCTGAACTCCCATTCTAGAAACCCCAAAATCTACTTTTTCACCCCATGATAAATTCACTGTCATTCTACTCAAACTATCCTTCATGTAAAGGTTGGTAATTGTTTTTTCCAAGGGCTAAATCAAAGGCACAGGGGCCTGGGCTCTGTGCCAAGGTCTCTGAGCCCCCTGGGCAGGGTCTCAAGCCCTCCAGGGCAGCCAGAGGAATTTCCTGGGTTCCCACAGGTATCTGGCTTCCATACTGTGGGAGGAGTCCCCAGAAGGGATACACAAAGAGCCCACAGGATGTGGAAGAGAGTAGTCCAGAGCTGGTGCTAAATACGTGTTCTTGGAATGAAGCTTGGACCTCAATTCTGACCTGTAGGATGGGTGATGAGCTTTCAGAGACTGACGTGTGCTGGGAACATGTCAAAGAGCTCCTGTGAGCTCATTCCCTTCTCTGTCTCTCACCTGGCATACAGAAACCTGGTTAAAGCACAGCACAAGGACCTGGATTTATTGCTTTACTTTTGTGTGAGACAGGATGTTCAAACTTCAGCTTTGCAGGAGAAAGCTGCCAAACACTTCCACAACATTGCTTAGGCTTCTGGGGACATGCCCCAGGTGTCTTCTTGATCTTTATCTCCTCAAACTAAAGTGAAAAAATGTGTTTTTCTAGCCCTATCTAGGAATTGCTGTGTTGCCAGCTCTTCAGTTCAGATCATGACTCAAACCTGACAATCACAAGACAGAAATATCCCCTTCTAGTCTAGGGGAAGCTAGGATGGTGAAAAAAATTATCAAATTTCATCACTAGTCTCTTTACCTTTCTAGTTCACCTCCCTTTCCCACACAGCTGTGATAACTGTTAACCTGTTTCCTTGCTAATTGCACAGAGGGTGAGTTTACTTTTATTCTCTTCAAAAGAAAATTACAGTAATTTTCAATTACTCACTTGATTAGTTTCCTTCTTAGTTTTTTCCCTCCAGTGTGCCTTACCCCCTGTCTTCCTCCATACTCTTCCTTGCCTGCAAGTGAGCCCCCTGGCAACGCCAGTCCAACAGCAAATCCTTCAGCTGAGGGCCATGCCTGCTCCCTCATCTTCCTCCCTCCTTTGCCTCCTCGCTGGCCATGACCACATCCCTAATTTACACTGAAGAGAAAAAGAACCACCCTGATCCCCCAAGCCACAGCCAGTCCTTTGTTGTCCCAAGGAGCAGCTGTATCTGCACCCCCAGAACCAAGGTCAATGTAAAATGACCAATGTTTGGGATCATTCACAAGCCTCAACTTTAGGGTAACATCCTGCAATCACTTCTGTTTTTCAGAAGATCCTGCCATGGAACATGACTTTTTTGCCTGTAGAAACCTGAAAAATAGACATGAATAAAAAAAATTGATGAGTTTTTCTGTCCTGGCTGCTGCTTTTTTTTTTTTTTTTTTAAACCAGTGTGAGATTTACNAGATATAGATATAGATATAGATGTGAGGTGTGTAGTCCACTTTTTATTTGCACTTCACTGCGAAGCTGCATGGTTGCACAAGATATCTGAGCCTGCTCTCACTCACCCAGTCTCCTCTGCCCCTAAATAAAACAAGTGCTTTACCTCCTCTACTGTTCAGTAAACTCACCCACAATGATGGCTACAGAGTGACCAACAGCTAAGGGGAAAACAATGGTATCATCAGGGGATTAGTAAAAATAGAAAGACAACCTTTACCTAGAAATGTGTCTGCTTTTGTCAGCCTGTGTCATTTTTATCTGAATTGGAAAGAAAATTTTGAAAATAATTTTTTACTTGGATTTGAAATGGGTACCTGAAAAATAGCTCCTAAATAAGAACAAATGTAGCTTAACAGAATGGTGAGTCAAATTGGTGAAAGAAATAGAGAAGATTTCTTTTTGTAACATAATGATAATTCCACTGGCATTAAGTATCTCTCAATGCGTGATTGAAGGTAATACTCAGACAAATGTCTCCATCACTAAAGGCATAATGATGACCTAAAAATTTGGGGCATATTCAAAAACTTGCATTTCATCAGATCATCCATGCAAACAGCAAATTTTTTAAATCAGCCTTCCTTCATCTTGCTCTTCCCACCTGCAAAAGACACCACTCATCAGTTCTTCCCTTTCTCAGTCTCTTTTTCCTTTTTTTAAGGCAAGTTTCCAGTTCTGGCAGGATGAGGGCTAAGATTAGATACACTGTGGTACAAGCAGGAAAGTGACAGGGCCCACAAAGAACCAGCATGGAACAGGTCCCAGAAGCTCATGGTAAGAGACTCTGCCCTGCCCACCCCAGTCCCAGCTGCCTGTGCCTGAGGATGGGGGCATGGGGGGTTCTGCAAGCCCCACTCATTTCATACAGAACCCAGGGCTTGGGACCACCCCACCCAGCTGCAACCGAGCAGTCTTGTCTTTAACTTGTGGTTTTTTGTAAGGGAGGAGAAGAGATAGGGGAAACATAATACTGCTGATGGAATTTCCTAACAATTTGGCAACCAACTGGAAAAATACAAATTACTTTAGATGCACCTGAGTGAAATATTTTTACTTGAATCCTCACGTTTCAACATCTTGTTTGGAGTCCAAGTTTTTGTGATTTGGGTTGGGAATGGGGAAGAGACCTTCTAGACTCATCAGATCTCAGCTGTCAGCTGCACCTCCAAATCTGTGCATACATGACATGTTCACTTTTGTCATCTGTCACTAGCTTTAGAATCAGATCTGTCCTAAGAAGGATATGGAAATCAAAAACCCACTCAGTGACAAAACTAGTCAGTTACTCCTACTAGAGCAGGATGCTGCACTTACTCTTTTGTTGTTGTAGTTACCTCCAAATTTTAACACTAAAATAAACAGTCTTCCACATTTCAGTAGTGGGAAGGCAAACAACAGGTGGCCTTTGCAGGGAGCCACACACGAGTGGCTGCTGCCACTGGCACTCCCAGCAGGGCCACACAGGGCTCCTGTGCAGCACCGTCCACAGCACGGACACAGTTCTGCCATTAAAAACCTTTCATTTCCTTCCTCAGCCTAATGCTTCTTCTTTTCCCTCTAAACCCTGCAGCTACAATCCTCTAAGCAAGGAAAAAACACTGGCAGAAGAAGGTTTTTTTAATTGCATGTCATCTGCACAGCACTGACTCGAATAGTTAATGATGTATGGGATGTTAAATACAACATGCTGATTTCTTTTATCCAGACTTTCAGCCCCTAGATGGATAATTTAAAAATTAAATTCAGTGTTTTGTTTTCCCAGATCTGCACAGGGCAAGGTAGTTACTCTCCAAACTTCCCTAAGATTGAAAATACATGGAAAGAGAAGACAATTCTCTGTTCAATGTCTCTGAGTTGCATCAGTTAGTCAGACTTTGTCTGAACCACATTCCCTGCTTCTCTATTTTTTTTTTCCTTTTACTTCTCTTCCTGCAGCCTTATTATCAACTAATGACTCCTAGTAATCTATTGCAAGTTTACAGCTGTGTTTTTACTGAGATTACACATTGCACATTAAGATGGTGTAAAAGTGCCATAATTCACCTCCAAATTAGGCCTGCAGTGTGCACAAAATACTTCACATAAACTAGGGACGCAGAACTGTCGTAGAGCAGAGCTTCTGCACAAGAACTATGAGAGTCATCAACAATTCCGTGGTAAAGTGTAACTGAAAATTTGGAACCATTCATTTAACAAGCACAGAAGTTCATGAATACACTAGACGGGGAGGGTTTGGTCTTTTTGCCATGTGACATAAGAAATAGGGAGGCATAAGATGAAACAGAAAAGTAGTAAATCAAAAGCTGATGACAGCAACTAATTCTTCAGTTTGATATTCTCAGATTTGAAAGGGAAATTAGTGAACTTTTAAGACCAAGCTGTGTATTTACAAAATCTTCACCGATAGTTAAAACTGTAGAGGAACCACTGCTCATCAGGGCTACAAGCACAGCACTATTTGTAGCAGGTGGTGATATCTTTTATCCTCTATGACAGAGACTTTTAAGCACACACAAGTTGCTTCACTAGATATAGAGGCAAAGTACTTTAGACCTTTAGAAGTAGGGTTTTTGTTCCCAGAAATTTGACTGTTATTGTATTGGTTAGAACATACCAGAGCTTTTTAGGGATTTATAATAATGGCAACAAAAACCATGGATGGAGTATAAAACTTCATGCCTCAGCAACTTCATGCCCGGTATCTTAAGCAGAATTTAACAAGGAGCAGATATAGAAAAGGAAATGTCTTCATCTTGAGTCACAATATTTGAAGGTGTTAGACAAACCATGCACACAATTTACCAAGGGTAACAGTTCCTTTTGTCTGGGATTTCAGTGCAAGATCTTCCTGAAGACATCAGCAACCTCCATCCTCAGTCCAGGAAGGAATTATTGGCTCATTTTCCAATGCCTTCAATACCAGACTGGCAGACAGGACATAAACTTAACTTGGGAAGAAGTTAAAACTAACACTTCACCACACCCACGTTAGGGCTTATTAAAAGTTTGACAAGTGACATTTAAGTTCTCTATTGGAGCTTTTCCTCCACGTCTCCCTACAGGAAGAACTTCATGCTGTGGGAGTACAATGATTTATCTTTTACAGGTCACTCAATGGACTTCATTGATCCTGTAATCACTAACCATGTCTGGATTTCAACCAGAGGCCAAATACAGAGATATTTTGTATAATCCACCTTCTTAGATATTTTGTGTTGTTCTATGAATTATTGGCTAAGAGGTGGGAGTGGGAGGAAGCAGCTGAGACTGAAATGAAGCCAGAAAGCAATCCAATTACTGCTTGCTAAGCCTAGAATATTTTTGTTGGGCTTTTTTTTTTTCCCTTTAACTTTTTAAGCGTAGGTTTGTCAGCCTGGACATCTCATCTTTCCTTGTAATCAAGTTCAGAGACTTACCAGGAGGGAGGAAATTAGGCCAATGATGTGCACAACATAGACTGCACAGCACAGAAGTCAAGAGGGTAAAAAAACATTACAATTTCCATTTAACTCTCAGTTTTGGAAAATCAAAAAGGAGTGGAAATTATGGGATGGGAATACCAGACAACTATTTATATCGAGGACTTTAGATCTGGGCTGGGCCTCTGAACAGGTGGGAGCCATAGCTGGGCTAAGCTTGCAAAAGACATTATTTACACCAGGACCCCCTGAGCTCTGCCCACTGGGAGAGGAGAGCTGGACAGAGAATTGCTGCCAAAGTTAGTCTGGGTGTGAGCTGGCCCCGAGCCTGTCCTTGAAGGAGGGAGATACACAGGTGTAGCCAGCTCATGAAAAGCCAGCATGGGGTGCAGGGACCACATATTGTTAAGTCTTTGTGTAGCTATTAACTTTGCTTTATATTTCATCCTCCTTCCCTGTATTATCTTTCTGTGTCTGCATATTTTAATTTACAAATATGGGTACTGGCCATACTATGCTGCTCATCCTGTAGAGAAGGCAAAAAGGGGGCACATGAGAAGACATTTCCACTGTTCAGAGCCTTGATGGATACAATTTGAGTCCACAGTGCAGACAGGTGCTGCAGGCCCCACCACCTCCAACAGGGTCAGAGTCATTTCACTGAACAGATGAGAGCAGCAGGAACTTCATCACCTGACAGAAGCAACACATGAGACCTCCAAGGGCTCAGGAAACTGTGCTCCTCTGTTCTCAAAGGAGAACAGATTCCTGAAGGGATATAGTACTAAACAAAGCAACCCTGATGGACCTTGAAGGTTCCATCCTCACTTCAGCCACAGGTCAGTTGCAGGTAAACCAGAAACCCAATTCCAGTCTGGCCTGAGATTGTCACTGCTTGCCAGCCAGAAAGAATGCACAAAGAGGAGCTCTCATGTGACCTGGAAGCTACTGACTTGGACACAGAATGAGACATGCAGAATTAAGCCTCCTCTGAATCTGGGGTTTCTTCACAAGGAAAATGAATTTGTGAAGGATAATTCCTAGCAGAGAATCCTTTCCAGCTGTTGAAGTTGAAAGGAGAAAATTAAGTTCAAGCATCAATAGGCTGCAGAAAATTGATATGGAGAACCAGTATCTGAATCCAAACTTTTGACTCTCAAGCAGAAGTCTGCCACTGAAACCAATACAGACAGATAAATTTTGATAAAACCTGGACTGAACTAAAGGGCCACATCCCAAATCCTCCAGAAATAAAGAAGTGTAAACCAGCCACCAATTGGCTGCTCGTGCAATGTGATTCTGTGGTGCTTGGGGCTCTGGAAAGCAGAGGTGGTGCAAAAAAGTAGAGTTCCCAAAAAGAAGTCATCTTGGAAAGAAGAAGGGAGCACAGAAAGAAGAAAGATGACATCTTGGCTAGAGGAAAGATCTAGAAGGTATGTTTCTTCCAGCTACTGATTAGCAGCCCCCAAGGAGATTATTTGACACTTTCAGAACAGTTAATCATATCTGATAAAGTAGAAAAAAATTTTCGTCCTGTACCAAAGAACTGCCTCTAGTGCTTCAGCTAATATGCTTGGAAAGAGAGGAGAGGGAGAGGGAGAAGGAGAGGGAGAGACAAATTTGGAATGGCAGCCACCCCTTTTAAATCAGCTTCACCACTGAATGATCTGTCCTAGTAGATTAAAGTTATAAAGTTTGTATTGCTGCCATCGCTGTGTTCATTCCATTTGCTTTTATACACAAGGCACTGAAGCATACTATCTTTCAAAAAAGCAACTGGAAGTCAGCTGTGCCTCTTTGAGTCACAAAATAAACCTCTCAGCCCAGAAATGAGAAGTTAAAGGCATCTCTTAGGTTCCCCAAGGCAGCCTGAATGCTGTGCAAAGAGGCACTGATGTAACACAAGCTGTTCTTTGGCCAGGTCAAGCTGGGGAGCACATCCTCATTTTACATCCTTTGCTGCAACCTTTGCATCCCAGTGCTGCAAAATCCTGCTCCAGCATGTTTTAATAACCCCGTACGTGATTCAGTGCAGCAGTATGTGGGAGGCAGTGGTTTGCTTCAGCTTACTGTGAGAGAATTTAAAGCAGGTGCTGAACCAGGTGATGCTCACAAGTGAGAAGGAATGATCCTGCTCAATCTGAAATTTACAGCAACATCCACTTTGTACATACACACTTATGCTGCATTTAAAATCTTGACCAGATGGGATCCAAATTCATCTGCAACATCTGCAGGTGTACTTGGGCAAATACCTCTGTAACCTAAAAGGCATTAAAGTTCTTACATTTTCATTTACATGGAATTAGGTGCCTAAGGGCAGGACAACAGTCTTGAAAAAATTTTGCTTCCACACCTGGATGATTTTCAAGGCAATATTTGCCCCCATATGCCTTAGCCTGTGCCATCACATACACCCCAGGGGTCTTCATTTTTGCTGAGACATCTTCCCACCAGCTCTGGCACCTGCAGACCAGGTGTTCCTGCACTGCTCCCACTTGATTTACTGAGCACACTCAGAACCTGACATTTAGCTGGACTGAGAAACCTCCAGTAAGGAGAGTTATCTGCAATGTGTATCACACTCTGGTGGTTAAGAGACCCTGCTGAAAACAGACGAACCTTCTGCAACCTCCAAGGAGCTGCTGAGCAGAAGGGTGAGCAGGGGCATCATCTCCTCTTCTCAAACCTGGGGCACTACTGTGGTGTGCACAGATGCAGGAGGAGTGCAGATTTGAGGTGCAGGTCTTTGTGCTAGCATAGGAACACATTCAAGCAAAGGTATCATCACCTCTCTTTCAAAGAGTACATAAGCAAAACATTTACTTTGTGGAGTTTGCTCTGCAGATCTCTGCAGGCTACTACCATCACCTGGATATCCTGAAAGAAGCTACTAAAACATTTAAAAACAAAAGAAGAAGACATATTCTGCAAAGATGTAAATCAGCACGAGCATTGCTACCCTATATACTAAAATCTTCCTATTAGATGCTACATAATACATAAATATTTATGTATGAAGTTAAGCTTTCTGTCCTTGGCCCATTCCAGCTGTCCTATCACTGTACAAGACTATCTTTATTCAACAGGCAAAAAAAGCAGAACTTGGTACCTCTATATAGAAACAATGTTGCTAATACTTTCATTTAGCAGAAAGTAGAGCCCCCACATCCCTTGTACTGACACGTTGGCAGATTTAGGCTTGAGTCACTAAGAGTCACCTCTGTATCATTGTGTTACAAGTCACCACAGATCAGCTGTGCACAATGAATATATGCATTTAATATATAGCACCACAATTTGACTATGTTCCTCATGCACCTTAATTGCACAGATTAAAGAAATGATAGCACTGACATACTGAGGGCCATTCTACCTGTTATTTCAATTAGGCACATTCAGAAAGTTTCTGGAAGGCTGACTTGTTTCCAGCAATGCAGCAGAAGAAACCTCTGAAGCGCCCTACCACTGTACAGCACAACCAGCAAACCCTCTCTGCTCTCCCCTCCCTGAGACAGCACTCCTTGCAGGACAATGCAGAGTGTAGCTCTGGAAGTTATTTTCCGAGCTGTACCACAATGGAATAAGTGTGACAGCTCTTCATCTGCTGCACACAGTAGACAGACACTTGAGTTGCATGTGTTTCATGATAAAATTAATGCAATGGCACTGCTGAAGTTATTCAGAAGTGGCAGGAGGGGATTGCACAAAGCAGGAGAGCCTGTGGATCCTGGCAGGTGGACAGGACTCTCAGCCCTTCCCTCTTGGCTTCCCCATGTAAATCTCACGCATCTCTGTGTGGCCTCCCTGAGTGCCACGAGTCCTTAGGGACAGTCCCTGCCCTGGCCCATCCTGATCCCTTCCAGTCCCCTCTCACTGCTTGCTCCAAACCCCACTGACCTCTGTCACCAGCCCTGCCTCAGCCACCAGGCACCATAGCAGGCACCAGGCACCATTCCTCTGGTCCCTTGCTTTGCTCAACCACCACCAGATTTGTGGATTGATGGACTCTCAGTTAGTTTCTCAAATTCCTCCTTAAATTCTATCCTTCCCTTCTACCCAGCTATATTCTTTCCCATGCTCAGAAAAGAGCTCTTCTATTGCCAGGAATTTCAATCCTGCCACTTTGCCCAGTGCTGCTGAGCTGGTCCAGCAATTTGCACTTTTATATCTCATTTCACCTATGAAACCCTCTCTGCAAATACTATTTTTAAGAGAATGGCATTGACTTATCAAAGTAATTGTTTAATTCAGAAAATGTTTCTATCTAAGAAGACATTTAACATTGAGACACTGTCTTACCTCAGTTGGATGTTTGGGGATTATGCAAAACATTTTCTCTTCTGATGAAGCAGAAATTCTTTGCATGCTGTGAAGAAGTTTGCATCATTGTTTTACTGATCCAGAAAGACAAAAGCCTTGTTTAATATCCATTGTTGAGAGACCTCGAGGTACTCTAAGTCTTCTTAATTTCTTGCTGTCTCAGAATGCTTATAGATAAAGATTGATTAGCAACTCTTTATAAAACTGCTTTGAATATAAATTAGTTGAAAGAAATTTGCATTGGGATGTTTAATATAGGAAGACTCTGTACTAGTATTTTATTCTTGTAATGAAAGATAACAAAATTTTAAGATCTGACTTGCTTCTTCTGGATGAATTTGTACATTTTACATTTATAGAGAGAAAAATATATTTAATTACCTTATAAATATGATTGAATTGGTTTTTTAAATATACATTAAAGAACCTATACATGCAAGGATATAAAAATGAAATGCATATACTCTTCACAATGGAAATATTCAGCCTTTATTTCTAGAAAAGCCAAAAAATTAAACCTTTTGTAGAAAAAACTCCATCACCTCTATGTCTAATACTGATCCATTCTCACTTCATATTCTCAAGCAAAATCCCCAGGAGCTTTTAAAAAAATCCATTTACTCTTGTCCTCTAAATTGTGGTTTTGGTGAATAATCTTGTGTTGAGAAAGGAGATGTTGCTTGGGAAAAAACCACAACTAACAACAACAAGACCTATAAGATTCCTTTTGGGCAGAGAAATAATGTAATTTAAGTGTAGCTTGAGGTAGTTCCTCAGAAGACCTGGTGACAATAAGGTACCTGAGCAGCAAGCTCCAAGCCAGGAGCTTCTGCTCACCAAAGGAGACTAATTATGTCAAACCAACAGAGAAAGCAAAGGTCAAAGGACAGAAACTTAGATTTTGAATCTTACTGAAAACCTTTCAGATTGGGAAAACAAGGTCAGAGGGTAAAAGCAAGTACACTGAACTTCCTGGTTAATATTTGATTAATGGGACATTTTCAAAACTGCATCAGATGAGCTGCAGACCAGATTTCTTCAATTCCTCAGAAGCAGCCAAGCTCAAGCTGTGGTCAAGGCTCATCTCTGCTACGCAACTACCAGGGCCTCTGGAAAAACTATATGAATTTAGGATTGGATGTCTTCAGCTCAATGTTGGGTCCCTAAACTGTGACCTACGTGCAGCTCAGACAGCAAAGCCCCCAGCAGCTCTCGCAGCCACATCCGTTCAAGCCACAGCCAGGCACTGCTGTGCCGGAGGGGCCACGCCGAGCAGATCTCACTGGAAACCACTTCATTCAGAGCATAACCTCAGAAAAGAAAATGTGGTTTCTCTTTTCTTTAACAACCTAAAAACATCTCTGTTGTCTTAAACATTCAGATTTCCTATGCATCACATGCAGGTTTTGAACATCTTGCTCTTAGGAGCAAGGCACCTGTGGCAGAGGGTGAGGCTCTTGTGTGTCAGGAATGGCTCCCTGCAGTCCCCTGCACCAGCTGGCTGACACCTCACTGATTTCATGAAAACAAAACCCATTTGCCATTTCTTTCCTCCCTTTCAGACCTCCCTCCTACCATGAATCAGTAGATTAATAGTAATGGGTTCAGAGCTTTCCAGCTTCTGGTAGCAGTGAGGGCACAGTTCTCAATACAAACAAGTATTTGCTGTTAACTGCAGGGACTAATTCATAGAAGATTTTTTTTTTCACAGACTGGAATTTTTAATTTTTATGATTACTGCATAGTATTTTATAAATCTCATAAATGTGACTGTGATGGCCATGATATAAAGATTAAGTCCATAAAAGTATTTATCCTCCTTAAATAACTGCCTACTATAAATATTATTGACTGTTTTCTCCATTTAAAACTAAGAATGGATTTCAACATAACAATATAAAATCATCTTGTACATTTTCCATTAAACTAAACTATCCTGGGAGAGACAGCAGATTCTCTGAAAAAAACAATCCATCATCTGCTGCAAATGATATTATTTCTATTTCCACTCTTGACACACCTAATGCTATTATTGTTCACTACCATCAACTGCAATGATAACACTGCAACAATAAACAAAAGGCTGAAGAGACAAATCTTTAATGCCCCATTAACAGAAATATCCTCATTTATTGTTTGTTTTGTGTACATCATTGTTTTTAAACCATAACTATACCCTTATCTTTAAAAAAAATTAAACTTGAAGGGTCAAATCCTGTCAATAAATACGTAGTGGACGATATAGTTAACAAGACTCAAAATAGCTGTTGCTGATCTATGATCAAAGTGGAGATTCTCTGTGCAGACTTCATAAAGCTTCTGAGAAGTTTGAAAAGCCTTCCAATGTTTGAAAACAAACAAATACATCTGAGTAAAAAATAATATTTCTGCATTGCAGCAGGTGAAATGTTTTGTTCAGTGTGCTGACTTTAAGATGGTTTCATCCACTATCAGAGAATACCAGGGGCAATATTCATAAGAAGCAAGGAGAAATAATTTCACTGCTCCGTGACCTAAGCACACATCCATCCCTGAGGTCCTCTGCTGAATTAAATAGGCACTGCATATTTTTAAAGATCTTATGAATTCAATTAAATAGTAGTGAAGATGGCCTCAGAGGAAAGAAATGTCTGCATAATTATTAACACAGACATAGGTGTGTACCCTGCCTTCTGTGTGACAGTGACAAAAATGGCCTCCTTATTAAGAGTGGTGATTTTGGTAGATAGAAACAGCTGAGGAACTCGTGACCTCTCAAACCTCCAGTCTGATGCGTGTTCTGAACACTGCCTCCAGTCCTGTCAGTCTTGAATGCTGACTTTATACATGATTGACTCCTAAATGGTGCAAGATTGTGCTCAGCGTCATTGCTACAAGAAAGCCTCCTAATTTTAAAGCCTTTTTTGTTACATGTTACAAAAATTCTCGATAGGGAGCCTCCCTGCAGACACACATCAGATATGGTTGGCAAAAGTAAAAAAATACAATGAAAGCAAAGCAATAAAGTACCAGACTTACCAAAAATTATTGCAGTATTTTCCCTCCCTTTGGAAAGTGTTTTGTTTGTGTTCAAGTCTCAGAAAGACACCTACATTTCTTTAGTTTGTGGAAAAAAAACAAAACCTTTATACAACCCAAAATCCATTGAAAAGCCAGAGCTGTTAAAAGCTCTTTGGGGGTTTGAAGAGTGAAAGAGTTTATATGGTGTTTGCACATTTTACATAAAACACAGAACTTTCATGTTCTCCATGTCTCAGCTTCTTAAAAATTAAGATACTTTCCCATAAGTCTTTAAAATGACTCATCCATAATTACACACAAAGATACACACAAAAATTACAAATACACTGCCCCTCCTTGGGTATGGTGCTATCCAGGACTAACAGATCCAGCTGCCTAAGAGGTAATTTAAAAGTTTAACAAATTGCAAGGTAAGATTTCTAAAGGTAATACAAAACAGAAACTGAAAATTATCTGGGACCTTGAAATCAGCCATCACTCAGGACTAGATTAAGTTAAAGTCAAACTGTATCATGAAATCAAATAATTTAGGTACAAAAAAAAAAAAAAAAGGCAGATAAGAGTTACAGAACCATCAGCAGAGAGGAGTTCCAGAGAGACACTACAGGGATATGAGGATTGTAAAAACCCACATGCACTTCCAGTGAACTCCACTCCTTGTACAGAGATGCAGATGCATTAGTCCTTAAGAGGGAAACCATTAAAAAGCAGGGCAGCAGTTTCATCTGAGGGAAACAAGTCAGAACAATCCTTTTGGGGACGCTTTCATTAAAAGGGGCTGCCTCTTTTTATAGTTCAATGCAAGATACACATTTCATTTAAAAGTTTATCTTACAATTCTGAATACTCTAGCTCTGTAAATGGTAAGTAATTAAGACATATTAAAATGCAACAAATTGTCCCTATGAGTTAAGAAAATATTTTCTTTAAGATCCATAAGGTCAAGTTCTGCTTCCAGCAAAGAAAGTACCTTCTGTGGGTCTTTTGAAGCAGAAATGTTCCCTTTCTGATGCTCCCAGGCTTCGAAAGGTGAAACCCCTGACAGACACACATATTTCAAGACACATATTTCTATTATCATAGAATCACCACCAGAAATAATATACAAAATGAAGTAATGAACTGAAAATTACTAATGGAAAGTGGCAATTGGGCCAGTTTTCTGTACTGCCTTGACCATGCTCACAAAATCTAGGGGCTGGCTAAAAAACGCCTTTCTTCAGATCTAAGCTAAGGATTGTTTCTAATATTCTGCACAAAGCTGTTACATAAACCCACTGATGGAGATGTCTTCTTGCATCCCAGAGCCAGCCCACTCACTGATTCCACACACCCGGGCAGGTAAAGCCTCAATGAGCAGAGCTCTGGTCAGGGGGATGCAGGAACATCGTGCACCCCTGAGCCACAGCTGCAGTGAGCTGGATCCAGGGGAGCTGCACAGCCCTGCACGGCAGCCCTGGCGAGCAGAAAGGGCACAAGGGCAGCTGGGGGGACACCTCTGTGCTGCTGCTGGAGCAGGGCAACCATGCAGCACCAGGCTGCACAGCCTGCTGGCACACAGCTGCTCAGGGAAAGATCAAGATTTCACATCCCCATCTCCCCAGGCTGCTTCTGATTTAATGCACAAAAACTGGGTAAAACACAGGCATTGCCCCAGGAGCTGGAATCAGCACCAGGTGCCTGCACCTCTTGCATCTGATCTCACTGGTTTTTGCACAAACCCAGCTTAAAATGCAGCAGTAGCCTCAACATTTGAGTAGTAACTAGAAAATCTAGCAAAAAAATCTAACTCAGGCTGGGATAATTAATTTCTCCACCACCAGAAGCCATTTCCATCATTTTCATTTGAGAAAATTATTTTATTCTGGGCAACTTTATCTAACCAGCAGGGCTAGAACTACGGTTAACTCTAACAACATATGATTGGTTTAGCATAGGAATGTATTCACTCTCAATATAGGAATGCATTCACTCTCAATGTCAAGCCATTAGTAGGCTGAACCTGGTTATGGGCATGAGATTTGTTTTTCAAGCTTCCCTAAGCCACAGTCACGAGACCCTTCCCTAAGGACAGCTTTAAAGGGATTTCACACTGAGATTTCATATCGACAGCAAAAAAAAAAAAAAGCTCAGGTAGATGTCAATCTTCAGTGACAAGCAATTGAAAAGGTAATCCAAGATGACACAACTAATTAATATCAAAGACTAAATACATAAAACATTGCTTGCAGACCAGATTGCAGCAGAGCCACCACAAAGGGATTTCAATCACGTGTCCCTTGTGCTTCTCCTACCCCGTACCCCCCAGGGGGTAGAAAATAACCCCAAACCAGCATGAAGGGTTTAACTTCCAAGCAGGCTCAATACTAAGCCCATAACATTCACAAGTTCCAGGGTTCTGGTTAAATGATTTCCCCTGAACCATGCAGATCCCACTTTTTCCCCACACATCTTACAGGGGCCTTCAGCCCCCAGTTAGGCAGGATGGGGAGGGAGGGCTGAAGAATCTACACCTACCACTCAATTTAAATCTGCTCAGCTCATGCACAAGTGTTTCTAAAAGGTAAATGAATCCAATTGTTGCTCACTTTGTGAGCCAAAACTTGAAATAAATATTGGTATTGCTTTTACTACCTTTGATCACTTGTTTTGGAAATAGCATCAGTTTTGATTTCTGAGCTGAAAGCTTACAACTGTTTCTAATATTCCATTTGATGTAAATGATTCAATAGAAACAGAGTCAAAAATATTCTTTTCAGTTGTAAAGACTGCTTTAAAATGTTTAGTATAGTTGTACTTACAGCACCTTAAAATTCTAGTTTAAAAGTAACTAAAAAAATTCATTATCAGAATTGTTTTCTTCTCTGAATGTGAATGAGTTCTCTAGTGACTGCACTGGGAAATAATGACTATTAATATCATTTTCAACCATAATTATTGTTTTTAGACACACCAGCTCCTAATTCGATCACCAAACTCTTTACATCAATAACATTTTAACAAAGTTCAAGTACAGAATTAAATAGAAAGTTTTAATAGCTTATCCATATGTATACTTGATATTCTTGGCTGCAGAAAGGGATAGCACCATAATATTAAAGAAAAACAGGTATAAATCTAGCTGCAAGAGCCATATAAACAAGTTCATTTATGTCAAGAATTCCTATGAGCCTCGCTTTTATTCAAAAACTGTATTTTCCATACAGAATACTTGCTTTTAAAATAATAGGGTTAAGCTGTTAGTCATTCTAATTATTCATATAGAAACATTAGTTGGAATACTTGTTATAAAACCTTTCAGGGTGACAAATGAAAGATAATAAACCCTTGATCAATATAACTTTTATTTATTCATCCAGGAACAGAGGATATCATAGGCAACAACGCCGCCTAGGAGAAGGATTTCACATAAACTGTTTTGGCAGAAACACACATTTAAATAATCATCCAAATCACCACCTCACTATCTCTATCTTAAAAAAAAAATCAAAGCTAAACAAACAAAAAAATGGAGAAAAAGAAACATAAGATCTGAACAAACAAACAGCCCAGATTTTTTTTTAATTTAATGTCTATGCCAGCCACATCTGTCCCTGATTTTAGAAGTCATAATACTTAGCAGTGACAATGGCACCTTTCATTTGCAAACACATTATAAACATGAACTGACTGCAATTGTACCACAATACCTCACCACAGCTAATCACCAGGACTGCCTGGTCTGCCCTCAGCCTGGGGAAGTGCTGATTTCAGTTTGTGCCGCCAGCCCTGTATGACAGCGTCTACACCCTGCAAAGTACTACCCTCAGAAGTGAATTTAGCACAAACTGACTGACCAAGCTACAGCACATCATCAAGCAGGTGTTTCCACTCAGGGCTAATATTTTCTTTTGTATTGCAAGAAGAACTGACCAGACCAGGACACAATTTAATGTAAACCATTTGGAGTGAAAGGTGTTATCTTGCCCAGCGAAATCTCCCCCTCACAGTCCAGCTCACAGGCAGAGTCAGTGGCAACCTCATGGTCAGGGGAGATCTGGGACATCCTATCAAAAGGGTCCCCGCGATTTTCCTCACAGTCAACCACATTTGGGATCATGTTAACATAAGCAGTCACTATCTCCTTATGGTAAAGGGTGTCCTGGTTGTAAGAGATAAGCTCGTTGCTTATATTAACAGTCTCCACCGCAGTACCAGTGCAAAACTGACCACATCCCAGGAGGTTGGAGAAAACCTTTCTGAAGTCAGCATTGAAGGCATAGATGATGGGGTTAAGAGAAGAGTTAGCCCAACCAAACCAGACAAAGATATTAAAGGTGGTCTCACTGACGCAGGGCAGGCCGGCGTGGGGGTCGCTGGGTGGGCTCTCGCAGAAGGGAACCATGCAGTTCAGGATGAAGAATGGCAACCAGCAACACACAAAGACACCCATGATGACAGACAGCGTCTTTAACACCTTGGTTTCTTTCCTGATGGAGGACTTGAGGCTTGTGTGATGGTGGCAGTCAACGTGGCTGCTCCGGCAGCTCTGTGCATGCTCGGCTGCCCTCTCCAAGGAAGAGATACGACGAATCTGCACCTGGGCAATGCGGTAGATTCGGGTGTAGGTGACTATCATGATAGCCACCGGGATATAAAAACTGATCAAGGAGGAGGAAATAGCATAAGTCCTGTTGAGGCTGGAGTCACAGCTCTCCGAAGGTCCAGTGAGGGTATCATTGCTGCCAGAGGTCCCATCAGAGGGTCTCACTGCCGCTAATGCCACCCATGTGGTACTCATATCTTCCGCCCAGGTGGTGACAGCACCTGCTGCTGCCCAGGCAGTGCCAAATCCATCTTCAATATCATCAGCAGCAACAACATCCCCACCTTTGTGCCAGTTGAGCTGGACAGGGATGAAGGAGATGAGCACAGACAGCGCCCATGCCACGCTGATCATCACCAGAGCCAAGCGCTGGGTCATCTTCCTCTCGTAGCGGAAAGGGCTGGAGATAGCCCAGTACCTGTCCACGCTGATCACACACAGGTTCAGGATGGAGGCCGTGGAGCACATGATGTCAAAGGCCACCCAGACGTTGCAGAAAGCCCCGAAGGGCCAGTACCCGGCTACCTCTGCCACCGCCTTCCAGGGCATGACCAGCAGGGCCACCAGTAGGTCCGAGACAGCCAGGGACACGATGAAGATGTTGGTAACCTTGCTCCGCAGGTGCCGGTAGCGGACGATGGCCGCGCACACGAGCACGTTCCCGAAGAGAGTCCAGAGGATGAGCAGCGCCAGCAGGCTGCCCGCCGCCACCTGCGCTGCCCCGGGGGAACCCGCCGTGCCCCGCGCCTCGCTGGGGGGCCCCGTCGCCGGGGGCAGTGGGCTCCGGCCACCCCGCAGCATCGCTGGCGGCTCCCGCCGGCGGCGGGGCGGCTCCGGCCGGGATGCGCCGAGCAGCCAGCGCCGCCCCGCCGCCCGGCCCCATGGGGCCGCTGCCCCCCCGCCCCACCGCCACCCCCGCCGGACGGCCCCGCTCGGCCGCTCAGCGCGCTCCGGGCTCCGCGCCTCGCCACTACCGCGGCGCCAGCCCCGCGGGGGTCCCTCTCCTGCGCTCCGAGGACCCCGCCTGGGGTCCCCGCCCCGCGGCTCAGTGCGAGTACCTCTCTCTGCTCGGGATCCCCGCCCCGCGGCTCAGTGCGGATCCCCCTGCTCGAGGTCTCCGCCCCGCGGCTCCTTCCAGGGGTTCCAGCCCCGCGGTTCAGCGCGTCCCCCTGCTCGAGTCTCTGTCCCGCGGACCCGCTTTGGGTACCCGCCTCGCGTCCTTTCGCTTGCGCTCCCGCTCCGCAGCTCAGCGCGCTCCTCTCTTGCCAGGCTCCGCGGCTCAGCGCGTACCCTGCCCGTGGCACACACGGCTTCGCGCCCGCTCCTTCTGGGTTCGCTCCGCGCCCCCGCGATTCCTGGTGCCTCCCGCCCGGGCTGGCGGCTCCGCTCGCCCCGTGCCCGCCCGGGCTCCCAGCGCGGCGGAGCGGCGCTCCCGCCCGTGCCGCCCGCCCGATCCGCGCTGCCCGGGCCGGCCCGCCCGCCCCCGCCGGCCTGTGAGCATGCTCCGCCGCCAGGGACGCCCCAGCCGTCCGGGCACCGCGGCTGGCCGGGGACGGGACGGCACGGAAAGGAATGGAGAGGAAAGGTGCAGGGCCAGCCGCCCTCCCCGCTCCTTCCCTCCCTCCGAGACCGAGTCACCCTCGCATTGCTCGGTGCCGTCACCGGCTCTGTGCGCGCCACAAGAGAAGAGCGCGGTCCCAGCGCGGGGAGCGGGGAAATGAGCCCCAGCATCCCCGGGGCAAGAGGGGCTGTCCAGGACGGGCACGGACGCAGCTCGGCCGCCTCTCGCCGGGAGCGAACGGGGCTGAAAGGTGCGGTGTGGGAAGCGGGACGGGCTGGGTGTCTTCCACAGGGATGGGAAATGGAGTGTGCCTCCGTACTTATTCCAGTGGCTTCTGCTGGATGGCTGAGATGTATTACAGGCAGAAAGCCCGGCAAGAGAAAATCTGATTCTCTCTCTTTCCAGCTCTATGGGATGAATCACTCCTCTCGGTAGGGCTCCAGCACAACTAGAAACAGACTATGACCGTGAGCATCACAGGTGTTAATGATCTTGGACTCACTGCGTGCTAATGTCATGCTTGAGTTTCTTCAGAGAACGTCTTAGTTATTTTTATTGGAAATACAATTGGTTTAGTTCCTCTAAAACTGAATTTCTTTTCAAAATGATTGTCAGAGATCAAGCCATTCTTGACTCAGCAGCCTGGGTTTTGGCACTGAAAGGGCTGAAGAACTGACACTCTCCAGGGGCCTTCCAGCTGCTTCTCCAGGCAGATTGAGAAGGACAAGAATCACTACACCTTGCTGGATCTGCAGTGGCATGAAGATTAAGTGCTAGAGTTACTAAATACAGAGGGAAAAGGAAAAAAAATAAATCTAATTCTGAAACCTTTTGGGTAATTTTATAAAATTGTCACAAGAAAAGTGAAGCTTCACTTTAGCTCTCGCTTAAGAAATTGGCGCTACTTTTCTACATTTAAGTAGAGTTATATTTAATATTGGAGGAAGAATTTAGCTTTTGTCACCACTGAATTCTAAACAGTGTGACTAAAGCTCTGGTGCTGAGGCAATGTGTTGCTTGCACAAACTCTGCTTTCCTAAGCAATGCCTCCTACAATTTCTCTACAATTTCTTCTCATGAAGAAGCAGATTGCACAAGTATTTGTGCACATGTCTGTTGGAGCTGCTTGTCATGGGGATATTTTGTAATGTAGTTAATGGGGGCATTTTATTCCAAAAAGCAATGATCCAATTTGCTTGTTTAGCTTATGTTCATCACTTCAGCAATGTAGAGAGAGGTATGTACATTTGGTTGTAATGTGGTATCTGTATGTTTACATGTGTGTTTACACGTATGCTGCCAGTACGCATGAGCTATTTAAATAAACACACGTGTAGGTATCTGTCTTAATAGCAAAAGTGGCCCAATAAAACATAGCCCGCTCACAACTCAGCAGCCCCTTGCCCACACTGGTAGCTTGGTACTACTCAGAGGTGCAGGTGTGTGTTATCTCCTGCCAGCTCTGCCGGCTGTGCTGGAGTCAGGCACAGAGGAGGTGCAAGCAGATGGGAAAGATGCCTTAACTCATTGAAACAAAAATTGTAACAGCACCCTTCTCAGATGTCCAAAGAATAAAGTTTTGCTATGCTTTGTTCTTTACTGTCTGCAATAGGTGGACCCAAAGTGGAGGACCTTCCAAAATATCCCATTTTTTGGCCAAGAGCTGTATTTGGCTGTCTGAATCCCGCAACTCAGAATTTAGAGGATGTAATATCCTTTCCCACCTATTTAATCTTTAGCAATCATTCTTAGTTCCCAGCTTGATGTTGTTCCCCAAAGCTCCCTGTGGATAAAGATCCATCTTTGAGCTGGGGAAGATTTGTCACCCAAAGGTGCAGCTGTCAATGGGTGCATCAGTGATTGGGTCTCCAGTGCTGATCCATTTCATCCATGCATGTTCAAAACTTTATTTCAAGGCAAAGGAATGCATTAGGAGATCAAGAATGTTTTCAGTGGTAGTAGAAAGAAATCCTAGTTTGTGATGGGGTGGCATGTGAGACTAAAACCCCCATGCTGACAGACTCTGTGAGTGGGGAAGAAGTGGTGCAGGAAGGAGCAACAGGACAACTGCTTTGTGATTTTATGGGATCATTCATAATGGCATCAGGTCAGAGAAACAATCTTTAATGGGGACATTTATGGTTTGTTGTAACATTCCATCCACTGCCATCAAAATTTTTTGAGCCTGAGATAAAAACCTTTTGCATTTATAGGTTATTAGCATCCTTTTTTAACTTTCTGTAGGCAGTTTGCATATAAATCTCATTTTAAGAATAGTCCATTAAACCCACAGCTGTCACTTGCTGAGAGATCTGGGGTGGGGTTTTTTCATCCTGAAATCATCTTTTTAATGTCTTTTGTGCTTTTCCTTCAGAGCTTTGCCTCATTTTTCCTTTTTTTTTATTCACCTGTTAAAATTGCAGTTCTCTCTCACAGCTGGCAGATTGGAAGTAATGGAATTTAACTGCTATTGCAATGTTTCTGAGCAAAAAAAATCTTTTTCCAGTTCCTGATTTTAGAAATAAATCTTTTACTAGCTCTTTCCCTTCATTGCCACATTTTCTATTTCCACTTCAAAATAAAAATACCCATTGTTCTGCCTAATAATATTTATTTAAAAATCATCAACGTGCATAAATTCACACATTCTCTCATTTGAGAGACACTTGGTGTAAAGAGATAGGAAAATAATTAATGCTGAAAAGAAATTAAAATACAGAGACACAGGTGTACCATTGAGGTTTAGGCTGTAAAAGCATTCCATCACAAATCTCCATTACAGTTAGTTCTTCTCTGAAACAGAGAAGAAGAGGTAGTGGTAGAGGCTTAAACATAGAAGGATGCTCAAGTGGAGCTGTATTTAGGAGCATGGCTGAACCCAGGCTTAAGGTCAGTTACATTTACTCACTGACACTGATGCTTTTTTTTATTGCACAGGTGTATATATAGCCATGTGAGGGTACTGAGGAAGGAGGGAGACAACTGGTATCACCACTTTATGGAGTACAGAAAAATCCATGCAGACTGGGTTGGGTTCTGCTGTTCATGTTTCAAACAAAAATAAGTATGAGCAATTGGAAAGTGATCAGAAATGCATTACAGGAATTATGTCTGGGAAACTTCCTCAGTTGAGGAGAGGGCAACAGGAGGGTTAGAACCAGCTGGTGATATCTGACAAGGGGAAAACTTTTCTGTAACAGATGGCTTTTAATATTTTAGGTAAAATTAGAAAAATTTCAGAGGCCAAAAACTGAATCTATGAGAAATCAGGGTAGAGGTGGGGTACTCATTTTTAACAGTAAGGATGATTAATGGCTGAAGCAATTGGTTTTGGATTGTAATAGATTTACCATCATTTGCAATCTGAAAGCCAAGGCTGAATGCATTTCTCAGAGGCTGTGCCCCAGCTCATCCCTCAGCTCTGTCTTCATTCCAGGGGTACCAAAGAGTGCTTGTAGCCCATGTTGTGGGAAAGGTAATTTTCAATGGCCACAGTTACCCTCACTGGCCTTAAATCCTGTTTATGTTTTTGTTGATGTGATTAGAATATGTAACAGGATCTGTAACGAGTGAAATGGTTCCTACATCAGCCATGGATCACTCAGGGAAATCATGAAAAAACTGATGCTAACAGAAGACATTTCCACAGTTCTATTTTTTTTTAAGTTCATACCAAGCTTGACTTCATTTAAACCTATGGTTAGAGATAAAAGATGGGTGCAAGCCAAGGCCAAGATCAAAGGAAACAGCATTTTTGTAAATATGATTCCTACTGTATTGTCTTTGTTAATTTTGGAATTTTTGTCTTATAAAATATTATCTTTTCTTTTTAGTTATTTATAAACATGAATTTAAAATATTATCATTTTTTCTATTAAAGCAAGAGCTCACATGATTAAAAACTTTTAAAGATCAGTCACATTTGAAAGAAGATAAATAAAAAGCGGGAAACCCCAGTTTTTTACAATTTGGGAATTTTATTTGTATTCTCTGTGTGTGCATGGCCATATCCAAGGGGAAGAGCTGTCCTGAGAAAATAGTCAAGATGAAAAAGGTGATTTTAACTTTCTAATGCTGAACACTTCAAGATTTTTATTTTGTCTTTTGCCAACTATACTATCAAACTGTAAATAAAAATCATGTGTGTACTGGCAGCACACGTGTAAATTCCCCAAGAAGCTGCTGTAATTCTGTATCTGACTTCAACAGTGTAACAATATCCCCTGTGAAGTAATTTGAAAACAAATTTCTTTACAGAGTTCTGATTTCTCTGTTCCTCTAACCTACCATACATTAGGAGGATCTATGAATTTTATATTGAACATGTAAAATGTAGGCTTTTTCAGGTAAATAAACTTTTTTGGAACTTTTACCAACAGCATTATTTATCTTAGGATTTTACCCTGTCCATTAACATAGTATGAGATTATCTTTCACAAAATGGGTAGGAAAACCAAATCCCTCATGGAACCAAACAGTAATTTCAGCAATGAAATCAGACACTATTGTGAAGACTGTTAAGTCTGATAGAAAAGATGGGGCTCAGCAAACACAAGTCAGCAGCTGGGTGTCTGCCTCTCAAGGAACGCAGATGATGTCTCATAGGGTCAGACAGTGACTCATCCTTGGCTCCCCTCCTCCCAGAAGGCAGCTGCTGCATGGAAGGGAATGGAGCTGGGGAGCAGGACAGGGAATGGGGCGGGGAATGGGGCTGGGGAGCAGGACAGGGAATGGGGCGGGGAATGGGGCTGGGGAGCAGGACAGGGAATGGGGCAGGGAATGGGGTTGGGAACCAGGACAGGGAAGGGGGNCAGGACAGGGAATGGGGCTGGGAATGGGGTTGGGAATGGGGCTGGGCAGCAGGACAGGGAATGGGGCTGGAAAGCAGGACACCCAAACCTCATCTGTTTCACTGGCACTGTGGGACAGCTGAATCCTTCCAGAAAAGCCTGTTGCAAATGCTACACAGAAAAGAGCCAGGTAATTTCACGAGTGTCAACAGTTAGAGCTGACAGAGGGTTTTAATCTGTACTTTCTAGAGTTGTGTAAAGACCAGCATTAGATTTTGTAGTTCAGAATTTATTTGGAGAAAGAATTCCAGCTTCAAATTTTTAAACATTAGTGGTAAGGATGAGCAACTTTGTTACTTTGAGATAAAGAGCAACTTTTACTTATTTCTGCATTTTCCCTCCCTTAAGCAGTACTTGAAATAACATGCTCATTTAGAATCCTTCTGGTTTCTTCTCCAATACACATAATGAGTTTCAAGTGCAGAGTGTCAAGCATCCCTGTAATGCCTTTAGGACCTCCCCATTCTCTTGGCTGGTGCACTGCAAATCAAAGGAGGGAACCTACAGGTTGAAAAGCATATGCTCAAATAAATCAAGGCAAATACCCCAAATTCAGCACAAGGTGAATGCATTGCTGCAGTGGATAAAAGTTTGCAAGTGCAGGCACAGCCAGTTCTTCTTGATATAGTGAATTTTGGGTTCTTGACTTATTGGATTGGAAACGTTTTCCAAAATGGAGAACAAAGAAAATAAAATTAAAGGTTTAGAGACAAGACATTCTGATGCTGGGAAAGGACTCAAGGACACTTTCAAAAGCCTGTTTGGCTAGTGATACATCTTTTAAATTTATTTCTTGGTAATTAAACTATTAGAATCAAATAGGCAGTGGTGGAAATCCCTACCTGGGGAGCACTGCTGGCATGCTTCTCGTACCTGGGAGAGGAGCAGCAGGAGGGACAAGGAAGGGGGTTCATGGAACCAGCCACCATGAAGATGTTGTTACAAAGCTGTTGCTTACTGCATTGTTGTAGCTTCCTACAAAAGTCATTGCCTGCTAGAAGTGAAATTACTAAATTCAGAAAATCATGGACTCAAGCTGGAACCAGACGCAAAGTGTGGACTTAGCCTTAGGTATATTAATTGCATCTGTTCATTCTTAAAAGCATTCTAATCTTCAGATAAGCCTGGAAAATATTTGATAGCACAATAAATTAGAATAAAGAAGTTATGGTATCATTTAAAATCCTGGCCAGCCACTCACTCCCTCCCCCAGAGTGGGATGGAGGAGAGAATCAGAACAGTAAAGGTACAAAAATATGTGGGTTGAGAAAAAGACAATTTAACAGGTAATAATGCAAAAGGCATGTGAGCAAGTAAAGTGAAACCAGGAATTAATTCCCCACTTCCCGTGGGCAGGCAGGTGTTCAGCCATTCCCAGGAAAGTAGGGATCCATCACATAACAGAGACTTGGGAAGACAAATGCCATCACTCAAAATGTGTGTCCCCTCCCCCACTGCTTCCTTCTTCTTCCATCAGATTTATGCTCAGCACAAAGCCATAGGGGGTGGGATTTGGTGTGGGACATCCCTGGGTCAGCTGTCCTGGCTGTGTCCCCTCCCAGCCCCTGTGCACCCCCAGCCTCCTCTCTGCTGGGTTGGGATGATGGACAGGAAAGGCCTTGGCTCTGTGGAAGGGCTGCTCAGCAATAGCTAAAATACCCCTGAGCTCTGCTTCCAGCACCATCCCCAAACACAGCCCCACACTTGCTGCTCTGAGAAAATTAACTCTATCCCAGCCAAAATCAGCACATGTGGAGCTGTTCCTCACTCAAATTAAAATGCTGATGTAGTTCACCAGAATTAATGATTCTGTGTGTAGTTTTCACAATATGGCTTTTAATTCCAGTGACATTCAGGCAAAGATTTATTGGAAACTAAACATAAAACACCCACTGCTTTGTTACAAATGAAGTAGAGAGATAGCAGCTGGTTTTCCTGCAACCCCTGTTCTTTCAAGAATTTCTACCTACTGCATCCATCTTTATTTGTACTTAGGCATAAATTGCGATCCATTTACTTCTAGCAAGAAAATGAAAAATAGGTTGGTAAAGATTTTACCAAATATCATATTTTAAAGAAGAAATTCAGTTCTCTTTTAGGTGAAGAACAGTAATAGTGGAACACAGGAGGCATGCCATATAGAACTATAAGTTTTACGTTAAATGTCAGCCAAATTATCCTTATGGGACATGACACACCTCCTAATTAAAGAAACAAAACCAAAAAACAACTAACTAAAAAAAAAAAAAATCTAACCATTGACTACTGACATTAAAGTATCATCAATTTCAACGTGAAAGTGATCCTTTAGGAACTAATAGAGCCAAACCTCTGATTTAAAGTTCTCCTCAACAATTGCCTCTGCTTCAATTCTGTTTAAATCCAGATCTCATTTTATTTGTGCATGCATAGAATGAGGCCAAATGCTTGGGGACAAGGGTTCCCAGGGAATAAGTGATCCAATGAGCCATCTGTACACACATCATGTCTAATCAGGGTGAGGTGGGGAAAATAAAAATTATCAGATTATTAAAATCTTGAAGCTTGGGAATCTTTTTTATCTCATGGATTTCTGGTGAAGGTGAATGAATTCTTTAAGCTAGTGATAAGAAACATGCACATACATTACTTAGGTAATTTCCCTCTCTGCTGTTCTCTGGAGCCATCTATTTCTCTGCTCTTATATAGTCCACTCAAAGTCTATGGAACAGAAGTGGAAAATACAACACACAAATATTTCCAAAATTATCAAAATGGACATTCATTTTTGCATGATTAAAAGAGGAAATTCAAAGTATTGAGAAATACTAGTAAAAGGAATTAACTTCTTTTAGAAGGCCTCAACCATGACTCTTCCATTTTCTTCTATCTCAGTGTCATTGACACAAAAAACACTTGGAAATCTGTGGTCATGCAAGTTTGACTCTTTAGGTAAATTGAGGATTGTAGTGCTCTTTTTGCACCTTAGCAGCCTTTAATTCTGTGCACATATGAGTCTAAATATAAACATGAATTATTGAATAGATAAAATTATTCTAGAAGAAAGGGAAGAAGTGGAAGAGCCTAACGGAAGGATGAACATCAGAAAATAACTATCTGGTTAAGATTATGCAGCAAAAATTTGGAATCTTTTGCATATCAAATGCATTTCACTAAAGAAATTTCCTTTTAAAAAGGTCTCTTTTAAAGTAATATTAAATTGTAGCACCTCAGGAGAATATCAGTGAGCAGCTGTTAGACCTCTCTCCTGGGTAAGCAGGCTCTCATGCCTCCTGTCACATGCTCCAGCAGATAGGTAGGCAGAAATAGGGTAGTTTTGTGCTATTTATTGTCTTTTCAAACCTGTCATAAATCACTATTGTCAACATATACTAGAGAAAAACAATTAGAAAACAGTTGTTGGAGAAAACCCAGGTTTAGCATTGAGCAGAGAGCTAGAGGTCACACTATATTAACAAAGTTAATTTAAGTATTCTTCCTTGTCCAAAAATCTATGCTTCTTAAAAATGCATGCTTCTATTTTTCCTGGTTCAAAAATCAGTATTTCTTAAAAATGCATATTCTCAAATATTCAGAACTTCATGACTCACTATTGCTTCGAGAGTAGTTAAGCTAAGAGCTGCTTCCATAAAACAGTCTGTATTTGGATGAAACAATATTTTTTGAGAGAAGTCCTGTTGTGAAAACCTCTTAAGCATGTCAGGTCAAAATCAAGTCTCTGGTCCTGAAACAGAACCATTTCAGTCAGCAGGATTTCATCAGTGCAGCTTGGAATAGAATTTGCCCATTAGCATGTTTAAAGCATTTGCTCGCTGCCAGAGTGCTACCTTAATTCACTTTTCTGAATAAACTTCAATTTCAGCACTCAAAAGCAATTTAATATTGCAAATGAAATTATTTCAATCATAATGTGAAGAAGCAGAAAGGGCTAAGTAATTGCAAATGAAATATAACTAAATAAGGATGCTGTTTATTTTTGAAACTTCCAGATGTGTGCTACATGTTTGTAATAGAGCATATGGCCACTTCTTGGCCTTAGGGATTTAGAGCTAGCTCTGCTTTGGCTGAACACAACTGCTGGAAATCAGTTAAAGAACACCAGTTCTAGCTAAAAAATGACATGGGACCCATCCCACAGGAGCAGAGGAAGAAGAAACAGGCTTCCTCTAGCCATCTTAATGAGCACTTGACAGTTGAAATGGAATTTTTGCCCCTACCTAGTGAAATGAATTTTTTTTTATTATACTGGAATTAGCTGTAGAGTTTATGCAAGATGAAAGATTAATTATTGCTTTGGAAGGAAGATTAAACTTTATTTCACTATCTGGATGGCCCTATTTACTCAAATTGTACAGAGACAACTGAGTGGTGAGAGGTGGTATTTACATGGAACTAGGTGAGATCAAGCTACTGAGTTGAATCAGGAATATTAAAAATGTTGTCTAAGAATGAATAGAAGAGCCAATAAAGATGTTATAAAAGAGCATGGCAAGCAGCCATAGGGACAGGCAGAGATTACAGCGATGTACAATAGTGTCACTTCTAAAAACCATTTCAAATCAAACAACTGAAATTGCTTTGCAGAAGATTGCTTTGCTCAGTCTCCTGATGCTTCATCTAATTCACACTTCACCTGAGACTCCAGATGGATACTGATACTTCTTTACCTGATCTGGGCTGTGCAACAGGCAAAGAAGGTAGTAAAAATTCCTAAGCAGGCTATGCATACCACAAAATAGAACTGAAGATTAATTACGATGTGAAGCAATTCCTGAAGCGACCTAAAGCAATCAGGTAATTTACCGAATGGTCTGTGCTTGCCATCTAGTGGTACAAAGCCAACATTTTTTTTTCCTGCTGCATGAGGGCAGACTCAGCTGCTGAAATCTCCTATCTCAGAAGCAAACCTCTCCCACACAGAAATATTCCTGCTCTCGGGATGATGGTGGTGATAAGTTTACAACTTTCAGGAACCAGGAGCAGAAATTTCTCAGCCCTTGACCCCCCAGACTTAGGACTAGCTCATCAACAAATTAGCAAGGGTTATCCAGTAATTAATTGATCTGTAGCTTCAGTATCCTGGTGGCTGCTCCAGTCTTTTGTTGTGGCAGGTGAAGACTCTAAGAATATTCAGGCACCCAACCTTTCACTGCTTTCTGTGAGAATTCAAGCAACTAAATATCACAGTGTTTTGAGAATATATTCTAATATCTTTTAAACCACACTTATAAAACTCTTGGCCAAAAGGCCCTCCAGATTTCTAGAGGCTTCAGCTTTGCTTTACAGCACTTCTGTATGAAAACCTATGATTATTTTCCAACCTATGATTATTTTCCAACCAGGAGACTGATCTACAATGAAATTGGCAGCTCTTTAAAAAATTGTGCAGGGAATACATACCATTCTGGCACTGAAACACATATACTTAAATNATTACTCACCTGGATTTCTTACTATCTATATCTATCCACAAAATAATAATTCTATATTGATTTTCATCTGCAATAAGGAAATTTTAACTAATTCACACAGCCCAATTTTCTAGCAAATATTTTAGCACATTAATATTAATATTAAGATTTGAAAATTATGTTAATTTTACTATAAAAAACCCCAAAGCTATGAATTAAGACTTGGAGTTTTCCTAATATCTCTGTGATTCAGGAGAAGCTCTTCCTGGGATTTTCTGTTCTAAGCCATACAGAATTTTTTGTAAACTCCTTTCACAAGTCACAATGAATGAAAACAAAGCCATACAAATTGTATAGAGAACAAATCCCAGTTGACTAAAACAAAGATTAATGAGATTGAATTAACTTTACTATGTAGAGTTAATCATATTAACACTATTATGATTCTGAAAAGTGTATTTATACAATAACACCACATATATAACAAAACATGTGAAAAGAAAAAAAAATTACATGGTATTAGCTATTGTCCCTTCTTTAAAAAAATTATTGAATCTTCTATTTATTGGGCAGCTGCTGCATTCACTCATCCATTCATCCACTCTCTCAACTGTTATTTATGTAATTAATTATTCAATCAATTGTTCACTGAGGGACCGTATATGATCTATGTTTTACAATTGACCTCAAAGAGCGAGGCAGCTGAATGCATCCGATAGAAAATAGAAAAAGGCATCGCAAGGTTCACAACAATTATCCAGGGTTCAAAGCCAAAAACTATTTCTTCCAGTCCATTGTCATACTCCGGGCGGCACCCGAACGCCGGTGGTATCCACAGCTGCAGGGAAAGAACGTGAGGCCAGTATTAATCACCAGCCCTAGCAGTCAATAGCCCCTAATGACTGTGACTCACCGTGCTGCGCACTGGTTCCAGGAGTCCCTAAGAAATCCCTGCCTGTTGCTACGGGGGCACACTGGTGGAAGAGGGTTTCAGCTTCTGCTCTTGCTACAGGTTTTGGACAGTTACTGAAAGGAACTTCCCATGTTCCTCATTTAAATAAACTTTGTTCCCCAAAAGTATATTCACTTCTTCCAGAAGTAAAATATTCTGCCTAAAAACTATAGAACCATGCAATTTTAATATACTTACCAGACTTGAAAGGATGGGAAGCTTTTGTGTATTGTGAACTACATTCAAAATGTCTTACCGAAAGGTTGCAGAGGAATAAAAATGCAGCGATGTTCTTCAAAATTCTCCTCTTGCTGTTAGTAACTGAGTTTCTGCTGTAAAATGGGAAATCTGAGGCTGAATGCATGACCAAACTATTGTCGTGACTCGTTTCTTCTCTGGCAACACCAGCACCATCGTTTTCTCTCCCACAGATGCTGCCTTTAAACACACAGGGTATGTCACCGCTGTCACGAGCAGCTCTGCCATTGTAAATCTCTTTGTACAAGGGGCTGAGGGACAAGGTGCTCCCCCGAGATATGGTCACTATTCGAAGAGTTTTAATGTCCTCATTCACCTTCTCCTGCTCACGGTGGATGGATTCAATGATAAAGAGGTTCTGAATGTATTTCTCAATAATCACCAGAACAGAGTAGGGCAGGTTATACCATGTGTATTTGGGATGACCTTGGGCACAGATAATGGCAAGGATTGAGCCCCAGGAGAGCAGCCAGGACCCTGCAGCTGTGCCCACCAGCAGCTCTGCATCCAGTTTTCGAGCAGGGTTCTTGGAATTATCCAGTGATCTATCCTCCAGTCTGTAGATGAGAAGGGCGACAATTCCAGCCGTGCACATGAGAGCCAACACGAAGATAGCGTGCAAGTAAAACATAGTGAGTGCTAACTCACTTTTGATTTTTGAGCCTCCAATCTGAATTAAATACACAACAACTATGCCTATTGTGCTAGTTAACACAATTAGTCCAAAAATCATTCCAACAGTTATGCCGTGGAATTTGAATGGAGTTTTGGTTTGCTGGTGGTGCTCAACTTTCCGACCAATGTTCTTCCACAGGACATAGAGCATGGTGGATGCCAGGATGTGGTACTCTATATTAAAGGGATATAGGTAATATATTCCCTGAGAAAATATCGAGCAGAGAGTTGTTGTTGTGCAATTGCATTGAGGTGCATGATCATCTAGAACTAAAGGAGAAGGAGAAGTCAGTTATGTGCATTATCAAGGTTCCCTGTTTAAGTGAATAAATAAAACATAAATAAAATATTGAAACACAAAAGGTAAGACTTCACACAAACAATGCCCAGTTACCCACCTAAGAAAAGGCTTCCCCATGCTTCACTGGGGTTTGAAAGCAGAAGGCATCCCCAGCAGTTGTCATAGAGTGGCCTGGATTGGAAGGGACCTTAAAGATCATCTATTTCAAACTTCCCCTCCCATTATGAACAGGGAACCTTCCACTAGACCAGGTTGCTCAAAGTCCCATGAACATTTCCTTGAACGTTTCCAGGAATGCAGCATCCACAACTTCTCTGAGCAAGCTGTTCCAGTGTCTTACCACCCTCACAGTGAAGAACTTTTTTCTTTATATCCTCCTTATTCTAAATGTTTGCTGACTACAACTTGCATGATCTCGCCAATGGAGAAAATGATTCATTAGTAAAAAGAACACCCACAGCAAAGTCCTTGTCTTATAAAATAGCACTAATGGATAACTTAAATTCTTCTGAGCCATCTCACTGAATTCTGTGGGACCACAGGCTACATGCAATCACACTCCTGGGAAAGATTTGCAAGATTATCCATACTTGTTTTTTTATGAATAACTTAGTAAGTAGTAAACTCTCTTTTAAACACTGCTATGTTAATTTATTACTGTGATCTAGTGATAAAGTGGTTCCTTAGTGATGTTCCTCAGTGATGTTATTCCTGAAAAAAATGTTCTCAAAAAATCTAATTGTTTGGAACTTAGAAGACAATTACTGCCTTGTTCACATACATGATAATGATCATATAACATTTCAGTATCAGCTAATTACCATGTGCCCTGGAATGACTATGCTGACATAATCATGACTTAGCTAAATCCTACAGTGGCAGTGTTTTGTATGAGTGTGATAGAGCAGGAATTTCACAATGCACCAAGCCTTTTGCTTACCTATAGTTATGTTCCCAAAACCAAGTGTGATTAGTCTTTCCTTATGTTCATTTAATTGATGTTTTGACTCCGTTAACACACCATTTGTCCACAGGAGCAGATTTGTGAAAACAGAATGGATGACACCAAACCTACAAAACAAAGTGATTATTGCAGGAATCCTCACAGACCGTATCTCATTAAATATGTGCAATGAAATTAAATGGATTAACTTTCTGTGTACAAGTTATATGGCACTATTTATTTGTCAGTGCAAGGGGAGAGTTGAAAAATCATCACTAATCTCTAAAGATGTTCTGCGGTTACTTAAATCAGTCTTCTAAAATCTTACAGAAATGCAATATATTAAATGGCCTAATGCATTAAACTGTTAATAGAATGCTTTTATTGTTTCTTATGCTCTCTTATGTGATGGGTTTTATTCTTTGGGCTGGACAAGATAATGTTAGTGGTTGAACAATCTGAACAGGATTATTTGTTTGCAAACCATATTTCACAGCCTTCTGCAGTGCTTCTTCATATTCTCTGTCTGATGTTTCTTCACAGATAGCACCATCTTCTCCAACTTCTTGCCCATGCATGTTTGTCTTCTGGAAAGAGCTGAATCTAACAGAGGGCTTTATTCCATTTAAAGCACTAGTACAAATGTGGGTAGGTCTCCTTGCATTTTTGAGGCTCCTGGCCTCTGACAAGCCACTTCAGCTTGGTGAAACAGAATGGCATTGAAGAAAGAAGTGTATTAATGATTCTGAACTTCCCAATAAAATCCAGAAAAAACATTGTCCTCTGTTGCCAAGCAGTTCCCTTTTTAATAGGAGATCATGTGTCTATCTCTTTCCTAGACAAATCCTTTCACCTACCAATGCCAGGTGATTTCCTGCACCTGAGGCTGTTCATGTTTCTTCGCCAAGAAACAGTTCTTTATTACAACACTCTTCTCAGTGATAAACTTGCAGTTAGAAATTTTTTAAATCTACTTATAAACAGAGCTGATAGCACCAGCTGACATTGCACAGCCTTTTGTAATCACTCTCTTCCTGAGCATGGGGTTTCAACACTTACCCAGGAGAGCAGAACAAATGGAGAACCTTCACCACAGATGATGTTTCTGAGCAAATTTATTTTACCTCCTATAGAAACTGGTCAGATCATTGATAACTTTAAATAAGTACTTTGAAAATTACCATGTTTGCTTACTTATGTTCTATATACAGACAGATTACTATACATTAATCCACCTTCTCACAAAAGTAGAAAACACTTGGGATTGATTTGGTACACAGGATACCACCAGGGAGGTTGTGTTTCCAAGTGCATGTGCACAGCTGCATCTGGCACAGCTGTGAGGTGTGGTTGGCATGCCTGAGGGATGGCATGCCAGAAGGACCTGGATGAGGTCAAGAAGTGGCCCTATGGCCCTATGTGCAAGGTCCTGCAGCTGGGTCAGGGCAAGCCCCAGCATCAACACGGGCTGGAAACATTCAAGGTCACGTTGGATGGACCTCTGGGCAACCTGATCTGGTTAAAGGTGTCCCTGCTTATTGCAGAGGGATTGGACTAAATGGCTTTTAAAGGTTTCTTCCAACCTGAATTATTCTATGAGTCTAAGACCTAGTTTTTAAAAGGTGCTTTCCATAAAATCAATATAAAATACCTCAGTTACATTGAATTGACTGCAGGTTGCTGATACAGGTTCCCTTTCAGCAGGTAAATAAATAAAACATAATATAGTACATAGTCTTAAAACACATATATTATCCTTCCTTCTTAAGTGACTGTGGTATCAAATATTGATACCACTATAAGATAAGATACCATTTTCCTCTCTCATGAGAAAAATATATGTTTTCTGACTCTATTTTGTATTACAAAATATCAGGGCAGGTTAAATAGGGGTAAATGGAGTTACTTTAACTATTTCTTTCTACTTAATGCAATCAAGAGGAGAATGAATCTCTGTATATTTTCACTGTCTCTCATACAGTAAATCTTTGGTGTTAAAGCACTGTACAGACCTACACCTATTAACATGCAGATGAGGATCAGATCCACTTTACCTTTCAAGTGTTTTGAAAGACTGGATAACATCCTTTGCATGACACCACAGAAAATACACCTAAATAGAAGAAATACAGAAAAATATTGTTACACTAATGCACATGTGTAACACTCAAAAAGGAATATGCATCTGCAGATAGAATTCAAATGGTTAAAACTTCTGATGATTCAAATTGAGGCAGCTCCATCTCCACACATGTGAAAGAGCTCATGATTTAATGTGATATTTACACAAATCCTGATATTTCTTACATGAAAAATCACTGGCTTAACAGTAGAAAGTCTAAGTATCACTCACTAAAATACATTTTCCTTCTGTATCTGAAGAGATTTTATTTCAATGACAAACAAAATAAAGCCACTGGCTGTGGATAGAGGTATGATTGCTGCAGGGCATGGTGATGCAAAGTTTGAATAATTTATGAAATATATTAAATTCTATGGAGGGAAAGAGATTGATGAAAGGACGCCAGACTTGACTAACAAAACAACAAATTCCCAGGAAATTTGAGAAAAGATTGTACTAACTGCATGAGAGACAACCCCATTAAGAACACAGCAGCTGCACTCAAAGATAGTGCAGAAAACTCAAACAAGGAACAAAAGAGGGAGATAACAATAATAAGTTAGCAAGTCAAGGCAAAGAGGAATAAAAATAGAACTCTCTGTGACAGCATAATGGAGACCTCAGAAAGAGATTGCTACTGAAACAAAACCAAGTGTGGATAGGTTCAAGAAGAACTATACCAATGTTCCTCAGGGTGACACTAACAGTCTAACTCCCAATAGTTCCTAGGATACTGAACTCATCAATAGGTGAACTATCAGGAGAGAAAGAGTCCCAAGATTTCTCTTAGAAACCTGCCTGGTTTGTTACTACAGAATGGTCTGGAAAGTGATAAAAACTTTGGGTTCTTCCTCAGCAACCAGAGTAACTGGAAGCCCATTTTCCCACAGCATCCATTACTGCAGGATGCCTTCACAGTCACTGTTTCTGAGACAATCAATGCTAGGCAAATGCAGTTCTTTATGGCTCAACTCTGCTACCCAACAGTAACAATTCCTCTAATGAAGCATTTATCAATGAGAGGAGTGGCCACCATAAAATCCCAGATGTAAAGACTAAAATATTTCATGTAGGCTTCAACTGAAATCAAATTGAAATTACCTTAGTCTCTAATGCCATATTCAATTTCCCATCCTGGGATAAATGCAGTAAAATTTGACAGCAGATCTGCAACCATTCTTTAAAACTTATAAAAACGTAAGTTTTGATGATCTGTTCAGACACAGGATAGTGGGAAGAAATAGGAAAACTCAGTACAGAAATAACATAAAATCCAGTTTTGGCTCACAGAATAATCAGAATACTTCTGCCTGCAGAAAAACATGATGCACAGCCTGTCCTGGGAGGGCAGGTACATGTTAGCTCATCCATGAGTGCAGAACGTATATATTCATTTCATGGCATGTATCAGGATGCCTCACTTGGAGTAAATGACAACAGAATCTGATACATATCCATTAGAAAACAAATTCTTCAGTTTTTAGATGACACATCTTAGGGATGTTCTCATTCACTGTTTCAAAGACACAAGAAGATTTGTCTTAGGTAAGAGGTATGTGGTTCATTACTTTTTAAATTTAACTTTTTCTTTGCTCAGGCTAACATTCAAGTGTTCATTATTTTAAGCTCTGTAAATGATAAATTCAGTGACACTAGGTGATGTAAAATTTAAATTAGAATTCTTGTTGCCTTTGTTCAACATTTTTATTCACCTTTCTTCCACACTCCAGTTCATGATGGCTGGAAACCTTGTCAGCTCTGGGTCACTGGCTGTAATGAAGAATGCTGTGTTCAGATCAGCATACAGAAGAGCTTAATTTCATTGGTTTGTTTTTCAGAGATGAAGGAATGAAGTTGCAGGACATGGAGAGTGGATTTTACATGAATGTAAAACTAATATGATTTCAATCAACTCAGAATTTCAGAGAAAAATATAGATGGGGTGAGAGTTACTGTTTAAATTTCAGTGCACTTTTTTTTTTTTTTTACTGTTGAAGAAAGCAGAAAAATGTCAGCTGTTCAAAAGTTCATTTACATGCAACCACAACTTCTAGGAAAACATTTCTTTTATTTCTGAATGACATAAACCCCTTGGAAAATTCATAAAAGTGCCTGGCTATGATTGAATATCTCATCTGAGTGGCTTTTTCTTCCTTCTTCCCTACAAACCTGCTGACAGGTGTTCAGAGGAGTTAATGTAAGAAAGAGTCAGCTATGGAGTGTCATCCCACACTCTAGACCCAAAGCCTCATACCAAACAGGCAGCTGGAATATTTCACAGGAGTCACTATGTTTGCTACTGTGCAGCCACTGATAAGAACAAGCAAATGCTTCTAGAAGGAAAATCCAAGTTCATTTTTACAGGGAAGTTGTGCAAGTGTTTTAGAACCAGCTAGGAAGGGTTTTGTCCCCTTTAACTTACCAGGCCTACACCTCTAACCACAAAGGAAAATCAGGTTAGACAGATTGAATTAAACTGGTGTAGCAAGTCCTACATACATAAACAAGGGAATTGTCTTTAGCCAAAATGCTCATTTCAGCCTGAAAATTCTGAATGTAACTTCAACTACAGGAGAACATTTTTTTATTATCCTTTTTTTCAAACCTATGTTTGAAACCCATGAATTTTATGGCTAAGCAACTTCAGTTTGCAAAGCTTGAATTTACTATACATGCAAAAGAATTTAGTCCTCAAAAATATTCTGTGATATGCTTAGAAATCAAATTAGCGTTAAGTCCACTGATGACAAGATAAAATATATTTTTGAAAAGAAACAAAGATTGACATAAAAGTGCAACCAGTGACTTTTACCTGTAAGATGGTGTGGACAGCATGTGTTACAGGAAAAATGCCTTCAGTTGGTGATAAACAGTTTGAAAAATCAATATAATATCCAATTTTAAAGGAGTCCAGAATTAAAGTAATCACTGCAAATAATGTAATCCCACCTACAAATGAAAAAGATATTAGAAAATTTTATGTATAGTTATAGTGTCTAAGGACTATTTGTAAAACATACAAATACCTCTTTAGGGGAATGAAAGTTGATCAATATCTGTGTTCTTGTTTAGGGAAATAAGATTGGACCAATGCTCAAGAAGATAACTGACTCTATGAAATAAGTGCCTCTAATTTGTGAGAGCCTCTGCCCAGTACATGAAGCAGGGTCACCCCTGGACAGCCCCTGCATGGTCAGGGAGGAGTTGCCAGCCCTGCCCTGCCCAGGACATCCAGCCCCTGGCAGAGTGCTCTGGGCAGGACAGGCTCCCAGGTGACAGTGGCACTGAAACAACCATGGAGAGCAGGAATTCCTGCCCTCAGCAGCCCCACAGCAACCTGGGCACTCCTGGGGGCTGAACAATCACCTCACACCCCCCAGCCCAACCCCTGCACAGTGGGAAGTAACACAATCACTTGGTGTACCTCCCCATGGCTGGGGGGGTCACACTGCAACTCAGAGACCACAACCACAACAAGCTATAAGGTTTGTTCTCCTGATAAAGAACAAAAACTTTAATTTCAGGATCCGTTTTTCACACACACACACAAATATCCTAACATATTACTCTACACCCTAAAGAACTTTGAAATACATTTTGTCACAGACATCTTTTCATTAAAATCCTTTCTTAGGACTTTTCCTGCTGAAGCTGAGAAGTTTCAGCAACAAATGTAAACAATGGTTATCTGCTGCTGTGGAATGCAACAGGTGCATCTGTGATTGGTCTCCTGTGGAGGTTTGGATTTACTGACCACTCACGGCGGAGCTGCTCTCACTTGCTGCCAAGAGACAGGTCTTTGTTATTCATTCTTTTCTATTCTTAGCTTAGCCAGCCTTCTGAGAACTTTTCATTCTATTTCTTTTTAGTATAGTCATAATGTCATATATATAGATATATCGTAAAATAATAAATCAAGCCTTCTGATCATGGAATCAACATTCTTGTCTCTCTCATCCTGAAAACCCTTGTGACCACGGTCACAACATTTCCCTCTGTTCATTTTTTTGTTGCTGTTATTACTAGATTTGTATCTGTACGACAAAGTATAATTGGCCATGAGATTACTGAACCAAACCTTGGGTTTGGTTTGTTTTGAGGGATTTTTTTTGGAGGCTTGGGTGGGTTTTTTTTTCCTTTATTAAAGCTTTTTTCAAGCAAGTTTTCACTGGATTTAATTTGGACTTATTTGAATGAAGACTAGATAAAAATTTATCCATGGACCTTAACCAGACCTCATGATATAAATCAGCATCAGTAACTTCATCTTTCTTTGAAATTCCTCACAGAGTAAATAACATCACCAGTATCGACTTGGATGAATATTTATCTTTTATATGGGGCCACAACCTATAAGTTCTAGTTCAACATATAACTTCTATATAAATCCCATGTGTTCCACTTGACATGTGGTAGTAAAAAAGTAACACTAAATTAAAAATTTACTTAATTAATACCTTTATTCTCAAAGTTGCATTGATAAAAATTAAGTAGAAATTATATAAACACACTGTAATTTTGTTTATTTTTTCATTGACTCTTTAAAATTAAACAAAAATAGACTCCAGAAACCTTTTCAATCACAAGGATATGAACTCCAGTAGGATTTTATGTCTCTGTTTTACAATCTCTCTATAATAAAAACACTGTAAAATTACTGATTGAGTGTAATTTCTACCAAGAGCTCAAAACTTTTGCTTATATATTGCAAAATCTGAAACCTCAGCTCTGCACTTCATACATGTTTATGATCCCATACAGTTTTTTTAAATTTATGCTTCTTAGGTCAGCTAATTTGTATTTTAACACATGTAACAGGACTGGAGCCCACGTTTTTAAATAGAGGTGCCATTTTTATTGTGTATGAAACTAAATAGTATCATAAAATACAAAATTATAGGCTACTTTTGAGATCAAATTATATGTTTCTTTCCTTATCTAAAGAATGTTAATAATTATGAAAAAATTAGAATTTCTAGTTCTGATTATAAAATTATAAATATAACTAGTTATAAATCACTCTGCCTGAGGTAACGAGACACGGTCTGAGCAAGGTATTAGACTAAATGAATTTCAGAAGTCCCTTCCTTTCTGAATCATTCTAAGATTGATTTTGTGATTTATGGTTTATTTACAAAGTATGCAGGAAACACCCTATTTGTCTGAAATGAGTTAGTTTCACATGTGTTATGATTGTTTCAATAAGAAGGCAAAAGCTATTTTCTGAAGCAAAAAGTTTATAGACTACTTACCTCCAAGACTTTAGAAGACTTTATATGACTCTTAATTTTAGATTTTTTCATTTATTCAAATGGTATTTAGATATTTCTGCAATCACCCAGGTGGCCACGCTACAAGTGTATACAAAGTGTCCAACATGCTTATTTATGGGCTTCAAAAGAGAATGATTGTACTAATTTTACAAGTCAAAAATCAATGACCATGCACATGCACCACATAACACATGTATGTTAATAGGTTTTCTGACAACTTTTTGTGATAGAAACTTCAGTAGTATGTACTAATACTAAATGACACCAGTAATTTCAAGGAAGGTAATTCCACTGCTTAGTAATTTTCATTTAAAATTGTAAGAAATGTGAAATTATTGCTATTGAGCACTGTTTCATTATTTTTTCCTTTCAAACATTCATTGAAACCTCTGTGTTTTAAGGGAACACTAATAGGATTTTCAATATTGCTAAGTGCTGGCTCGTTTCTTGCAAGTAACCATCAAGAAGATCAGAAAAACACAATGATACAGTTGCAAAAGTACCACTCTCACTTTAAAATATTGTTCAAATAATTGACAATTCAATGCAGACAGTAAAAAGACACAAGTTGAAGTCTGTCAAGAGCTTTTAAGCTGACTAGTTGTCAATGCTCTAAACAGAAACTGTCCTGCTAAAGAATGTGATAAAATAAAGCTGTTTGTGAAGCCAACTGATTTTGAGTTCTCTGGCTCACTTCACTGAACTTTCCCAAAAAATGCTCAGAGAGCTTTTTCTAGCGGAAGAGCATACTTAGGGGAATAACATTTGGAATAAGTCAAGGAAAGACTTCCTAAAGTTCCCTGTGGTAATTTGGGTCAGGATAACTGTGTTGTATTAAAGACACAGCTCTGCCACAAACTTTTCCCACATTCAGACTCCAGGAGTGGTTCTTGGTCAACCACACAGGTGGGAAGAGAACCAAGCTCAAGGGTTCACACAATTGACACCTTGGTGCAGAAAGGCTTGAGGAAACCTTCCTGTGAGCAGCTCTTGCAAACTGATCATCTGTTCTTCTAGTTTTGCCAAACATGTACAAGGACTCAGTTATAGGAGGTTTTTGTTAAATCATTCTATTTCAATATTTGTCAGAGTAAAATGGTCTAAGCAGGCAACTGCCTCCACTTTTACTAAAAGGATATTCACAGTTTGAAAGGATTCATGAAAATACACTCATTTTATACTGTTTCATACAAGGACATTTGCTCTCACAATTACAGCAAAGAGATGTTCTTCAAAAGTAGCTGATAGAGCTAGTAAAAAAATTGCAGAGAGCTTTCAGTGGAAAAACCTAAACAAAATATGTCTGTCCCACTCCATTCTCCCCTTTCCTTTTTGGACTTTTGATCTTTCAGGTAAAAGACTTCTATGACAAAAGCACTGATAAAGAGGAGGGCAAGGGGGATCTTGGCAGAGGAATTGCCACCTGAGTTTTTCCTTAGCTCAAATCAGTTTTCTTTTACCAATAGAGGATAAAGGAGTTGTACAGCCTTGTTGTAACTACAAGAAACTCCCAAGAATAGGAAAGTGTAGGTCATTCCCTAAGGGCAAATTTGTTGAATTGCAGCCTAAGAGAAGCCATGGAACCCGCAGCACTTGAGAAGCCAGTACAAAGAGCCATCCTGTGCTGGTAAAAGAAATGGATAAGGTAACCTAGTCGTTCAATCTAGGATCTTATTTCTAAGTTTCTGTGACTCCTTATATTCTGTAGGACAAATGAAATGCTGTGAATGCGGCGCCAAAAAAAAGAGGGTGGGGGATCCTGCTGTACTTACCCATGCTAGGCAGTATTCATATTTAGGAGGGGAAAGCTACCCTCTGAGTAACAAAAGCTTAGCTTGGCCCAAGGTAGGATCATATTAAGCCTTGCATGAATTTCAGGAGGTGGTAAGCCACATAAGCTAATAAATGAAAAATGCTTGAGAGGTTAACATTGCCTTGAAAAATAGTAAATAATCAAGAGGAGCAATTCAACAGTTGGTATGTGAACTCCATACATTTCAGGAAAGAGTCTACAGACCATGGCTGTACATTAGACATTAAAATAAAATTGGTTTTCTGTCAGCAATTTAAACACAAATGTTAACAGTTGCAAAGAAAATAAATTATACATAAGTACTGAGATTGAGAACTACATTTCCATAGCACAACCTTACTTTTCAAAACAATCAGGTGTTAGGTATTCTTGGAATTTTCATTTAGATGTTTAATTAGCTGCTGTGAAAATTAGCTGTTGTCTCATTGTTAGTAGGTAGAAAACATTTTGGGGGAAATCTGTCATAACATTTCACTTAAATATCTTCCAATCTATCATTCACAGTGCTGAGACTGGAAGAGGCTGGCAGAACTGGGATTGCCTATTATTGCACAAGCACTGATGTAGGCTGTTCCTTTTTCTTGGTACCTGAAAACACAGCATTGCTGTCACTACAACTCTGTGATGTGCTGCCCAAACACCTTCTCTCAATAAACCTTTGTATCCTCACCGTGGTACACAGCTGACTGCAGATAACGGCCAGCACACCCCACCACTACCCTTGCAAATTTGTATACTTTTTCTGCAAGCAAATGCTCAGTTTAGATTCCTTGTTTAACTGCTTTATGTACTGATTACAAACTGATCTGGTCAGGGATTTTGTCTTCTTCTGTCTAACTCTAGATGTTTCGGAAGCATCACTGTACACATATTAACAGGAATCTCTGATACATGTCGGTATAGACAGAGCTTCAGGACCTTTCTGACTGGTACTACCATAAAGTAAATTGCATTATACCATCTGGAAAAGGTGATAATTCCTCTAAAACAGCTGCGAGACAGCAACAAAACTGCCTCTTCCTCCACTAGCTGTATTTCATTTTTCAAGTTTCACCAAACCAGCCTGGTAAGGAAGAAAGGTGTAGGAGCTTTCAGCACTATAAATGGTAGGTTGGAAAGTGAGGATGTTTAACAAACAGCTTCCCAATACAATCTTCTAGTATGTTCAGCTTATGCATATATTTACTTTAGAGTGCACTGCATGTTCATTCAGTTTGCAAATACCAGGATGCCTCCCGGTAGGGATGGAGAGGTAACAAAGAGGCAGCAGACACAGGTGACGGCACAGATGTCCCTTGTGCGGTACCACTCCGTGCCATCCGCCC